>CAUYRH010103653.1:0-120088 GCA_963574655.1 Perodicticus potto
CCCAGCACCCTCAAGACCCAAGCCAGAGGGCACTGTCCCCTTGCTTCTTCAGCCTTGCAGCTTTTTCATCATAATCTTTGTATTATACGTTGGTGCAGTTGCAGACATCTGCGCCTAGCAGTATTTCCAGTTGACCAAATATTCTAATCTTTCTTCATTGATATGCAAAAGAAATAGTTGAAGTAACTTTTTATAGCAAGATGATACAATGGTATGAGTGTAATCTAAATTTCTTTCTTGTGGTATTACCTTGTATACTGTACTTTTCATTTTATTCCTTGTAATTAAGTCACAGGCAGGAGCCAGTTTCTGGAGCAGGTGGGGGCGTAGGGAGCCCCAGGTCCTTTCTTAGAAAACCCCAAGCTTCAGGGAAGGGGTGCCGGCCCCGCCCCACCTTTGCCTCCTCTGTGCATAACCTCCAGCTGCCTTATTCCATGCCTTCACTTGTAATCCGCCTAGGAAAACAAGCTCTCTAAAACTTCTTCAGGGTTTTTTTTTTTTTTTTTCCTTCATATTTTGGACCAAAGTTTCATTTGTTTTTTGTCTGCCTCTGATGCTGGGACCCAGATGGTGGGACGAAGGTCTTGAGTCTTAACTGTTCTCATTCCCCTCTAGCCTCTCTGCAAGGATATCCTTGGGGGTGGGGGAAAGGTTCTCCTTGGATTCCTGAATTTCCATAAAGGAGTGTAACAAGGGTGTAAATATTTATAATTTTTTATACCTGTTGTAAGACATGAGGGGCAACACCACGCGGTTTTCTATGGTGACACACAGATGTATATTTTGATAACAGCAATCCCAATTCCTGGCTCAGTATTGTAACATTGTAACAGTAACCACAAGCACATTCCATTGCGGGTCCCAGATGGCTTGTAATGCAGAAAGAACTCAATTAAAACAATTTTATAACAACTTTTACCTTTTCTGTAGATCTCTCTATTGCTGTTCACATTGTAGAAGGCCATTGGCCAGTTCTGTACTTGGATTTTGAATAAATTTCTTCTGTAAGAAAAAAAAAATCATTATCTTTGGTAAACTTTTCTGTGAATTTATATGTCAGAAAAAAAGAATGGGTTGGAATGGTTGTTCCTGCCTGCAATCCTAGCACTCTGGGAGGCTGAGGTGGGAGGATTGCTTGAGGTCAGGAGTTTGAGACCATCCTGAGCGAGAGTGAGACCCCATCTCTAAAAATAGCCAGGCATAGTGGTGGGCACCTGTAGTCCCAGCTACTCAGGAGTCTGAGGCAAGAGGATGGCTCAAACCCAAGAGTCTGAGTTTGCTATGAGCCGTAATGATACCACGGCACTCTACCCAGGGTGACAGAGTGAGACTCTGTCTCATAAAAAAGAATGTACCTGAATCCCTGCTGTTTGGGGAAGGACCTGTGTTCTCACACAAGAACTAATTGGGCTGCCATACAACAATCTAGCCTTATTCTACAGTTATTAGCACAGAAAGGTCAGAAATTCCGTACGTCATCCTCAGTCTTTTCCTTCTTCACCCCATTTAATAGTAATTGCATCCTATTAAGTCTTCTTTCCACATATTTTCTCTAACTGCTCAGTCTTCTCTATCTCCACTGGAACTTCCTCCATTCAGTTAACTTGTCATCATCTTCCTGGACTGAATTCTCTTTCTACCGATACTTCCAGTCTTGACCTCTTCAATCCAACCTTCCCACAGCTGCAGTGACTTTGACCCTCTCCCACTCCCCATGCAGCCCTCGTCTGAGCCAGTTGCGGCTCGTGCCTGTGTGAATGAACAGCTTCTTCCTAACTCAGCCCCCTCCGCCACTTCTGCATAAGACTGATCCTGTCATCTCATTGCTTAAAACCCTTCAATGACATCCCATTTCAATTATACTAACGTCTAGTCTCCTACAAGTTTAAGTCTATACTCTGTTAACTGTGTTTTTAAATCATAACGAGTGTTATAAGATACTGTATTTGACTTTTGGTAGGCTTTTTTTTGGCTGTAGCATCTGTTCAGATTGTCAGAGTGCAAATTTAGAATCCTATATATAGAGAGAGCACGTCATCTTTCCACAAACAGATTTGCTTTAAGAGTGTCATGTAAAGCTACGTTTGTTGGAGGATCTTTCCATATAAAATACATAGAGGTACGTGTCTAATCCTTCTAAAAGACTTGGCATATAAACAAAATACAAAGTTAGATTATGTAAGAACTCTAATAGTGATAGTCATATTACATAAGGCTTTGCATGTTATGAAAACTTAGTGTTTTCTTGGGAAATTGCTCCCTATGCTTTATGATAACAGATATTCATATAGTGAAAAGGTTATGCTATTAAATTTTAAGATCTTTAAATTATAACTTATGTAAAAACTTATTACTAAGTCCTGGTTTTAGTTTACGTCATTCACAGCTACTTCCGTACACATTACTAATGAAAAAAATCTGGATTTATTAAATCAGACATATGAATTGCTACATCGAATTTTAGAAAAGCTTTTTGCGTTTTTATAGAACTGAACGAATTTGATATATTTGACATTTGTTACTTGAATATTTCTGATTAATGAGGCCCATAGAGTTAAGGTTGTTATGTAATTTCATTTGAAATTTACTATACATAATATTTCATAGATGATTGTAATTACATGGATTACTCCTCATGATTCATAAATTTACACTTTTAAAAGGAAAACTTTAAAAGAAAAATAAGATTAAAATGTTAAGTGCAAACATCGTAACTACTCAATTGAAAAGTCTCTTCTCCACGCTCTCATTTTTATCAAGAGAGCCACTATTACCTCTCTAATATCTTTTCTGGCCCCATCTCTGTCTCCTCTCAAATCTGTTTTTCCCTCTGGTATTCCTGGCCACTAGGTCTAACTCAAGGTCACGAATTCCTTTTAACTCCCAGAAGTGAGCAGAAACTATGTAAAAGGCATGTAGACAATCGCCTGCTGCCTCAGCGGTGTTGGGTCTTTCTCTCTGACTCAGAAATGTAGGGATAGAATCCAAAGGGAAGGAAAAGGGAAAATGTTGCAAACACGTTTTAGAATTGCCAGGTAGAACTAGAAAATAGGATTCCGGGTTTGTTTTGGTCTTGGGGACTAGAGAAGGTGTTAGCAAACATTAAAGCTACAGGAAAAGGAAACTTAAATAGTGTAACTTATTACCAGCCATGTGCTTTATGGTCTTGCTAGAAGAGCAGGTGTATCTCATATATACACACACGTGTATACACATGCACATATTTAAAAGGAAAAACTGACATTGCTTCATTGTTTAAGGGAGAATCTTCTAGTTGTGTGCCAGGTTTTAAATTTTTCCTCTTAAACAGCTAACAAGAAGATATTTGGAGGAGAATGCTAGTTCTTCCGGATCAACTAAAGTCAATTTAGTCAAAGTCACAGTTCAAGGTGTGAAAACTTCAGAAGTAGTTGGTGGTAACACATTTTGTGAATGACTTTCTAGCATAGATTTCTACATTCTTCCTCCAACACTTCATGTACCCCTTCAAGGAATACCTTCTTCTCTGATAGGAATCCAGTCATAACCACATCATCAACTAATCTTTGTAAACGCCTCAAAAAAATTATAAACATCTCAAAAAATTATATTGTATAAAAATTATAAATGTCTCAAAAAATTATATTGTATCAAGACATTTATACTTTTTTGTTTTTCAGGATGTCAAACTTGGGACAATTTGACTCTGATTTTTATCAATCTAATTATACCATTGATAATCAAGAGCAGAACTGTAATGATTCTAATGCCTATGGAAATCTCTATGGATCTAGAACGTAAGTCCTTTAAGAAATCTTAAATCGCAGCGAGGGGTTAGAAGAAGGGAGGCTTCCTTTGAAGAAGTCAAAGTTCTCTTCAGCTTCTCTCAGTAGAGTCCCCAAGAAAAAATTGTCAGGAAAACATGCAGAGATGTTAATCCAGTTCTCCATCAAGCCCTTTATCCCCTCAGGCTTGGTTTCTCTCCACTTTTCAAATCATCACTGAGCAGGGAGTCTGGGCAAATAAAGCATTTTCCTTTTACCTGAGGTTTTACAGGACACTGCTTACAGAAAATATTTCATTTCATTTAATAAACTTTTGTTGAGTGCCTGCATTTATGACAGAAACTAAGAAGGGTACTACAAACCCAAACATAAGGATGAAATCCCTAGTCCTTTTCTTCACAAAATGTAAGATTTTATGCTGAGAAATTGGGAAACTAAATATGCAATGATAACATAGTGTGAATAATGTGCTATGATGGAATCAAGGTCAATATATTTCAAAATATAGTTGTTATTTGAGATGAACATTCTACTTAGGTTAAAAATAAAATGATTTAAATTTAGCATTTGCCCTTCACTGGTAGCAAAATATGGCATTTAGAGTAAGGAGAATTAGGTTCAATTTATGGCTCTAGTTAGCAGTTGTTGTCTTTGTGATACTGGAAATACTTCTCTGTCTCAATCTGAAAAAAATAAGGATATTATCCCATTTCAATGGAAAACAATTATAATAATGTATAGGAAAGTGTATTTTGAAGTAAGGCCACTGTATAAATACTACTAATTTAAATGAATATGGCTTATAAAAGAGATTGAAACTTTGTTGCCTAAAGTCACTTAAAGGCAGTGAATTTGGTTACACAGTTGCTTTTGGGGGCATTGTTGTGTGATCTAGGTTGGAAAACCAGAAGGGTCAGACCATTTCAACTTTCATAATAAGAAACATTTACCGTTACTATGTTAGGAACTGATCTGAGGTTTATATAAATTAACTCACTGAATCATCAAACACCCACATGAGTTAGTTACTGCAGGTTGAGCACCCAGATCCAAACATAGAAACCCAAAATGCTCCACAATATGACGCTTTTTGAGCACTGACATGATGCTCCAAAGAACATTCCAGATCTCTGATTTTCACCTCGACATGCTCAAGCGGTACGTATTCTGCAAATATTACAAAATCTAGAAAACTCCTACATCCAAAGCATTTCTGCTCCCAAGCATTTCGGATAAGGGATACTCAATCTTTACTATTATTCCCATTTTACACATAAGAAACCAGACACACAGAGAAATTAAGGAACTTTCTAAGGGTCACACATCTAGTAAGAAATGGGGTTAGGATTTTAGGATTTTAGCCCAGGGTTGATTGATTAGAGCCATGACTGTGGTAATGGTGAGCATATGATTTGTTGTAGAATCAAAACTTTTTAAAATATAAAATGGGTGCTATTATTAATAAAATTGGGACAATAGGAATAAATTGGACCCTTTCAGGATGTGTGGCAATATGTTTCAAATGTGTTAATTCTTGAAGATTTTTTAAGCGCACCCCCCAAATACCTTAATAGTTCTAGATGGAAAGAAGAAAAGACATAAATATGACAGGCAGTGGGGGGTGGGGGGGATTCCATTCCTATTCTGCCCAGAAACACATTGGACGCTATTTTCACTTGCTGATCGTGGCTACAGACAGAAGCAAATAGATTTTGCTTTTCCAAGCTTCTTCCCAGCAGCTCCTGCTGAACCACTACTCTAAAAAATAGGGAGCAGTATTGGGATGTAATGCTTTTAAAACAGGAAAAGTTAAATGTTTGGGGTTTTATCTCAGTCACATCCCTATTTGAGCCTAACACTGGTTTGGCTGCCTTTCATGATTTATACTTTGGAAAATCAGGAGAAAATAGAAAAACATTTGAGGCACAGGGAATAGTTTCAGCATTCAGGTAATTGCAGAAAGGTCATTATAAACAGATAATCCACAATGAGAACTATTTAATAGGCCTGTC
Source organism: Perodicticus potto (assembly GCA_963574655.1). Classification (NCBI taxonomy): domain Eukaryota; kingdom Metazoa; phylum Chordata; class Mammalia; order Primates; family Lorisidae; genus Perodicticus; species Perodicticus potto. The sequence goes on from CAUYRH010103653.1 coordinate 5,777, forward strand.
CGGCTCTGGCCTCCGGTTTTGTAGAAAGGAACCACTTTCCCCGTAACTTTTGATTGTTTTCCCAGTCTCTAATCCAGATGGGACAAGTGACTGGGAAACTTCTGCATTCTCAGAGGAAAGTGCCCATGCAGAGAAAGAACGTCCACTTTCAGCAAGGACGCATGCGCCGCAGCCTCCACCACACCCACACCAGCAAGGACGCATGCGCGGCAGCCTCCACCACCCCCACACCAGCAAGAACGCATGCCCGGCAGCCTCCACTCCCTCCCACACCAGCAAGAACGCATGCGCGGCAGCCTCCACTCCCTCCACACCAGCAAGGACGCATGCGCCATGGTCCCCTACCCCCACCCCTACCTGCAATAATCTGCTTTCTCCATTCGATTGCACTGATCAACATTTTCTTAGAAATCAAGCTGACAGAGGGATGAAATTTTTTCCCGATTTGGAAGTAATCAAACGAGGAAAGCTTGTAATTATATTCTGCAAGGTTGGTGGGCTAGCCTGCATTATATACTCAGTATTTAAATCCAGGTCCTGACTGATGCAGTAACATTTAAATTCTAATCCATGCTATAAGTCTTAGGAATAGGAAAGGGCGTCTTAGCTGTGGTAGTTTTATGATACATAAAACACAGGGTCAGGTCAGTGATTTACTAGTGTACATCAATGGACCTCCAGAGATTTGATCTTTTATTCATACCATAAATAGTTCAATCAAAATATGCCCCAAATAAGAGTAAGATGCTGATCATCCTGGCAAAAGACAAGTCCAGAGGGTGGTGACCATGAATCCTTCAGCATCTGTGTCTGTCTCTGCCTCTTCCCCTTCCCCCCTCCCCCCTGCTCCCAGCTCATGGGGCTAATTTTTAAAAAGACTGTTTCACTCAGTGGCATACTGATCTGAAAGCTGATTGTGCTTACTAGGATAATCAAGATATTTATATTTAAAAACATTTCTTATTTTAGAATGAACAAGGAGATACTTTTCTCTTTAAAAAAAACAAAAAACCTTAACTATTCAGTAAGTCTGGTAGGGATCATACTCAACCACTACTTCTAGTAACCAGGTAGGTATTATGGGGCAGGTGGTGTTGGGGGTGGTGGATGCAGCGGCGCATGCGTCCTTGCTGGTGTGGGGGTGGTGGAGTATTGCCTAGGCAATATTTTCCCACTATACTTTTCCAATTTTTGAAATGTGAAAGCTATTTATATTATTTCAAGGAAAAAAACAGATATTGCTGCGTAGAGGTGAGGGCTATCCGACCCCATATACGGAAGGTGGCGGGTTCAAACCCAGCCCCGGTCAAACTGCAACAAAAAAACAGCTGGGCGTTGTGGCGGGGTAGGGCGCCTGGAGGCCCAGCTACTCGGGAGGCTGAGGGAGGAGAATCGCCTAAGTTCAAGAGTTTGAGGTTACTGTGATCTGTGATGCCACAGCACTCTACCAAGGGCCACAAAGTAAGACTCTGTCTCTACAAAAAAAAAAAAAAAGAAGAAGAAGAAGAAAAGAAAGAAAATTCTCTTTGAATGTGGTAGTATTCTAATAGATCAATGGTGAATCATCATCTTTTCTGAATCTTCAAGCACGATCTTCTAATATTTCAAACACAGTTAATGGCATCACTTCGGACCTAGCTGGACCAACCAGAATCTGGGAATGTTGGATAACCCAACTCCCCAAGCTACCGTTCCTTGACCCACATTGTCCCTAAACTGATTCTATACAATGTGGTTTTGCAAAGGGAACTGACAATAGTGCTTTTGGAATCTTGTGTAGAAAAGATATTTCTTCCACTCCAGACTAAATCTTTTTTTCAACCAACAGTATACTCTTTCTGCTGACCTCTCATGCTACTGTCTCATCCTGTTTAATGCAGTGGTGGTCCGTGTTCTGGAAACCTTTGTGGTTTCCAGTTCCTGAAAGGTAAAGGCTTCTGGTTGGAAGAAATATACATAAACTTGAATATGAGATTAAAGGTGGAGATAGAATTTTAAGAATTTTACTTATTTGGTGGTACATACCTCACCATCCAAATTACAGTGTATTTCTTCACATCACACAGGGAGTGAACTCACCAGTCACATCCTCCCAGTTGAAGTTGACCATTATGATGGAGTTCACACTTACAGTTTTTTTTTTTTAAACACAAAACCTCTAATAAAATGGATAGGTAGTGGTTATGTGATGTAACACAGATAATAGCCTGTAGGACAGAGGAAAGAAGTGTCTTGAACCACAGAAATTATTATAACTCGCTCCTCTAAAAAAGGCCCATTATATTTGCATTGAAAGTCAAAGGTTAAAGCCTGCTCACTCAGAAATAGGTTGAAAATTTTACTCAGCTTGAGACCACACCTTATCTTAACACAATATGAGGTAAGCAAAGACCAGTTTCTGCAAATTAGTTAGAAGTCTGAGGGGATGTTGAAGAATTGGTGTGAATACAGGGGGGTTTACACAGACTAGGTGCATGGCCATAGTGTTCTAGTTAAGACAGAAAGCCAAGGATGGGGGTAGGGGACATTCTTCCATTAGGAAAACCAAGGACAAGTGGGATGGAGAAGGTATGTTGGGTGTTCCAGGGAAACCAAAATGGAAATAAAAGTTAAAGGTAATCAGCACAGAAGGGACACAAATTTTTCACCACCTATTAATGTTGATACTGATTAAGGAACTGACAGACCGGGAAACAACTATTACAAACACAGATATATTCCTGCGCTCATTCCTCTAGGTCTCAGGGAGAAGAGAACATGCAAACACTTCAGCAATTGATTACTCCACCACTTCTAGGCGCAGCATAATCCCAGGTGCTTCCTTATTTTAGCTAATTTAATTCACAGCCAACTTATGAGTTTAATAATCATCTCCATTTTCCAGAGGAGAAAACCAAGGCAGAGAATGTGTAGTGATTTGTTTAAGATTATAGAACGGGGATTTGAACCCTGGGCACTTGACAAAAAAGGTCATATTTGCTAATCACTCTACTTGTTTTTAAGGATAATTCCTCTCGTTGGATTATCATTACAAGAAGAAGCAAAGCTCCATCTCGTTGCAGAAGGGAAATAAGACCAACAATGTTACTGGTTGTTTTAACAGAGCGGTTCAGTCACTTTACAGATGCTTGAAGTGATTTTTTTAGGAAGAGAAGACATTTAGTAACAAAGCTAATATTTAAATCCAACCAGCCAGAGTCGATTGTTTCTTTTGGTCTAATTCAATTGACATTGATTTCAATTGGGATAACATGAATTACAAATTATCACAATTTCAGTATTATCTTTTCACAAAGCTAATTGAGGTACTATGGGATCCAGAAGATGAGAAATGTTCTGCTGGCCTATGTTCTGCAAGACCCCTATCATTACATGGGGCCTGGGGGCATAACTTTCACATCTTAAATATTAAGCTGACTCATTAAATTGCCTCTAATAGATTAATCATCAAGTCCTATTTAACAAGTGCAAATAGTAAAATTTCCAGTCACATTGTGTCACAATTTTTTTTTTTCATGAAAGGATTGTAGGCTTGAAAGATGTCACCAGGAATGTAAGAGAATCCCTTGCCACAACCGTTCAAAGTTGGTGCCATCCAGTAAAATAGGATAATACTAGGAGACGTGTGACTAAGTGTTAATTTTTGATAAATGCCTAAAATTATGTTGTTCATAGAAATGTCAGGGAAAAGGTCTTAAACATAAGAACTGGATCAGGTTATTTGCAGAGTCTTGTGGGCAAGACTGTGGACAAATAATATGATTATTTTGGTATTTGTGTGGATTTTGTTCATTAAGATGTCATGTTAAATATTGTAGTCACAGTGTACAAAGTCCAAGTTATAAAGTAAGAGAATTTAATTTAGACAGGTATCAAAGGTAAGCACAGCAATTTTAATAATTTAAAGGACCAATTTTGTGTTTATCAGAAAAATATTAAAATTTCACTTAACATAGATAAGTTGTATCAGAATTTCTTTCTTTCTTTCTTTCTTTTTTTTTTTGCAGTTTTTATCCAGGGCTGGGTTTGAACCCACCACCTCTGGTATATGGGGCCAGCACCCTACCCTTTGAGCCACAGGTGCCACCCATGGTATCAGAATTTCAATATTATGCTCTCATTGTCACAGGAACCATAGAAACCAAACTCCTAGTGGAGTTTTGCCAGATGAAGGAGCAGAGATGGATGGAGGAAAGAAGGGACAGGATATATATAGTGCGATTTTAAATTGCAGACGAACTTTAAGGTCACCCTGTGTGTATGCATATGTATATTTTATGTAAATTTTTTTTTCCTCTTTAGAGAGCATTAAATCAAAGTTGCTACCCATACCACGTCCCCTCATTCACACAGGTTGCTTTGCAGGTCATAACTGAAGGTTACGCTTCCTCAAGCCTAGTTAATACCACTGGGTGTGAGTGAGGTGGGGCCCGGCCATTATGTCAATGATGTCATCTTATTAAAACACTGGTCCATTTAGCCATCCTTATTTTCCCTTTTTATTCTTCTAGAATGGCTTGTATTTTAAGACATGCATATTAAGGGGACTTTATCAACCAATAAGCCATTCTGATTCTTATTTATAATTTTTTTTCTATCAATACTTCTGATAGTGTGCCTACTTTGCTGAAAAAAAAATCAGGAATACAACACGTGGCCAGATGGACAATAACAGTAGGTCATCAGCCTATGTTATTTGGTATTCAAAAAATTACACCAGGTATCTCCTCTTAATTAGCTTACAGTTGAGTTAGTCTATGATTTAACCTCTCTCTCTCTTTTCATTTTCAAAGTAGGGTATTGGCCAGGGTTACTCACATAAAGGAAGCTGCATTTGTTATTCTTAAATTTCATACTAAGATTGATGTCAGAAGTATTAAAAGCCATTTTACAAATATTTTACCATAAAGAGATTCTAAAGACTTACAAAGGTCAGAATCTTGAACTGTATATTTAGCTTAGCCCAAAGTGCTTTAACAAAAGAAACTTAAACATGTTAATAGACAAATCTTTGTGTTTTCTCCCTTTCTTTTAAGTAAAAACAATTTAAAATGAATAATAGCTTCACATACTCTTCCTTTTTCCTTCCTTTCTGTAATTCTAGCAAGAAGTTATTTACACAAATTATTGTTTTCCAACTTCCTCATATAAACAGTAAAATAAAAAACAAAAACACAGTCAAGGAGATTTGGAAACACCGTATTTTGGCAAAACTAAATTGGACATTTGAAAAGAGGGACATTAAAACCAATTATAAATGTATTTAGCTAGACACAAAAGACAATTCAATTGACAATAATTGTCTGGGAATGACCAGAACCAAAAAATGTATTATTTCTTTATACACAGCTGTTATTTAATGTATTTAATTTTTCCTATGAGTTGGCTCTGCAACTAAAATTATGATTTTTTACTTGCTGCTTCCACAGAGACGTAGGTACATCATGATTGATGACTATCCTGAAAATCAGTTAAAAAGCAGTATTTGTGGGGAGCAGAACGCTGCTCAGAAAACCTCAGTCCAGGGTCCGACATCTGCAGTGTTATTGTGGGACACTGCAGGAGCCATCTGTCTCTGTGAACCTCTATTTCTTTTTTTTTTAGATATCCGTAAAGAATGTAGATTTCTTTATGGGAAAAATGCTGCCACACATTGTTTCTCAACGCAAAGATGAAATATTTTTCAGAAAAGAGGCCAACATGGCATTTATTAGCTTTAGCCATTCTTTGGCAAGGTTAGATCTTAATTTCAATTTATGATCTTGGTAAGATTCTTGTCACATGGCCACTGATTTAATTTTTCCTTTATTTTTACATATACATGTGTTAATTAGGTTCCCACTTTTTGCCTTCACAGAATTTAAAAGGCTTACAATTTAATAACAATGACAATGTTTAACATAAGGACTAGAAACAAAAACCACGTAAAGAATGAACGAAGATAAACCTCTATTTCTTTTCCGTGGAGTGGGATTAATAATAATCCCTTTACCTTATGGGGAGTTAACAGAGAAAAGATGAGGCGAAGTGCCCAGCACATTGTACAATCTCAATTAACATTGGTTGGTGAGGATCATTTTTCTAGAAGTCTTCCTATGACTAGTTGCACTTGGAGCAAGTTATTTCTTTCATGGTAAATATTCACAAAACTAGGCGAAATCATAAAAGGACAATGACACCTTTCTTCTTGATTTGTCATGATATTTTTTCCAGATGTGTGTGCAAATGAGTCTTTTTCTTTCTCTAGACGACAAGTGGCTGAGCTGCCTCCGCCTGCCTCCTGTGTCCCCTCAGAGATGCTCGTGTCACCAGCTTACGCAGGACAATTTTTTCAACCAGCTCCCAACCTGGATTATTATTCACAATCTTCTCACATTGACAGTTTTGATGAAGAGCCTCCTTTGCTAGAAGATAAGTTAAGGAAGTGTTATTAATGTGTGTACAGTTGAGAGAATAGTGGCAATAGTTAGCTCTTAATGCGCACTGTCACTGTGCTGTGTACTGGGTTTTATGTCTGATTATTTCTCATATAACAAGAGTTTACCAAACCAAGACACTTAAATCATTGAAAGTTTGTTGCATGTTCATGTAAGGGAGTTGGAATTTGATATGCTCTTGCCGTGATATTTCTGAAGGTATTAAATGCTTCTTTATTATTTCTTAAATTTTGACTCCCTGGCCACGTTTAGCCAACAGCAAAGATACCTTTTGGCAGGGTGGTTATGTCAAACCAACCATTTTTCCCACCCAAGTTAATGAAACACTTCAAAACAGCATATTTTATTTTATGCTATGCTTACATGGGAGCAAAGCGGATAGCTTCCCAAACTAATGTTTTTTTGTTGTAGACATGGAGATGAGCCAGTTTTTTTACTCCCTTGATTCACACGAGCCCTCTCATCTCAGCACGGCACGGGGAGGTAGAGAAGGATATGATTGTAGTAAATAACGCTCAGGCTAGCAGGGAGTCTAAAGACGCCTACAGCTGCAGGTCCTTACAGGGTTTCATAGAAGTTCTCATTCATTGATCATATGTGTGTAGATATAGGTATAGACCTACATATATATCTATCTCATATATATCCATATATCCATATATATCTACACACATACATAAATACATACACACACATAGTCAAACATGCACAAGCAGCTACCCAGTATCTGCTTTTTTTGCTCTTAAAGAAAGCAAAGTATCTCAAGAATGGAAGAAAAAGTATCCAATGTACTCAGTCCTACTATGAAGCTGATCTATAGCTTTCATATGATGACTAAAACCCAGTTATAGCACAAGTAATGGGGAGAGGGGCAAGGGAGGATGGGTGGAGGGAGGGTGATTGGTGGGATCACACTTGCGGTGCATCTTAGAAGGGTACAAGTGAAAATTACTAAATGCAGAATATAAACGTCTTCATCTAGTGATTAAAAGGCCATGAAGGCTATGTTAAATAGTTCAATGAAACTATTTCAGATTGTATATGAAGTCAGCACATTGTGCCCCATGGTTGCACCAATGTACACAATTATGATTTAATAAAAATTAAAAATAGATAAATAAAAAGAAAAAAATACATAGAAACTGCATACCCAGCAATATGACAAAAGTGACAGTTTTAACCTATGAAATGAGACTGAGTAAAACTGGGAAATAGATGATATTAAGTCTGTAAACCTCTGCTCTGTCTTCCCTTCCTCCTTACTCCACACCAAATGCCAAGGACTTCCAAATGAGATTTTTCACTGGAGTAAAGCAATACATAATAGGTGAAAAGATAGCAAAGGCCCTGAGTCATAGGTACTTCTGGGTACCTGGCCACTTCCCATGATGGAAAATTCAATAAATGTTTAATTATAACTAATGTGATTACCATTTCTTACCTTTGGTACTGTGTTTAATTCCGTTTATTTTTTTTATCAAGTATGCTCAAGTGTCTAAAATAGCTATTTTTTTATTTTAAAAATTTAAGATTTTGTCGGAATGAAGATCTGTGTTACAATTTTTTCATTCCCATGTCTACCTTCAACATTTTAGCCAGTTCAGATTTTCCCGGTGGAGAAAAACTTAGTTGAGATAATGGTAAAATTCATACCAAAGACTTTTTCAAAATGAGAGAAATAAGGGACCTTATATATTTTCATGATCTCATGAAGATTTTCTGTATGTGTTTCACATGTGTGTATACTTGTAATTGTCTCCCTTTACAGAAAATTTCTGAGCTAAGCATTAGAATGTACACATCTCCCTTCTCTTCCTGTGATGAAAAGATGTGTACATTCTTTTCCTCTCTGTCTGGAAAATGCATTCATCTGTAAAATGGAACTAGCCTTTGGCTCTTCCCAAAGGGTCATCTGAAGGGTAATGAATTTATATATTTTTAAAACCTCTGTGAAATAGTAATTAATATGCATAGATTCCTTATAAATTATTACTGTTTAATATTAAAAGTCTCATCATTGACACAGGGCCTCCCCTTGGCTGAGGCTCACCAATCCTTATAGACAGGGATCACTACAGACATCTGATTCCTAAATTGTTGAACTAAAGAGAGAACTATACTAGGGTCGTGTTTCTCTGGGCACTTGTTTATCTTGGGTTCAGTTAGTGTGTTACAGAAATATATTAGACCTTCAATCCCAAGAGGAAACTGAAACTGTGAGAAAGACAGAATCTGGCTGACCTTCTGCAGAAACAGCCAGCCAACCCTGCTGAGAGGCAGCAGCAGCAAAAACAGGGCAGAACTATTGAGTTTTTGTCATGGAGGATGACAATTTGTTTAAAAATGTTTAACTACGAGAGCAATAGCTTCAGCTACACCCTCTCGTTTTGTCTGCATTAGGCAGGTAACAAATGGCAATGTGTAATCTATATGGGTGATAGTGTCAATGAGAGATCAAGATTATACATGATACTTAGTAAATTTGTTATGCCTCATTAGAGTTGTGGCTTATTACAGAGAGCTCCACGGTTCCCGTGCGTTCCCTCATGGGCTGTCCTGATGGATAATGCAAATAAAGCAAGGAGAGGCACCAATGACACAGTGCTCACACTGCATTTGTCAGGGGTATAGTTAGCTGGATTAGGTATGCTCTGCATTTTCTGTCACCATCACATATCGATCTGAATGTATAGTCACGCTCACTTAGCAGCGCTATAATTTTCCACAATGGTGTTCTCCGAAAGTACAAATCGTACCCAAAGCAAACTTTCCAAAAGAATATCAAGATTTTCTAACATGAAAATGCCATTTCGGGTAAATAGTCAGTGGCCTTTTAGATCTTTAATTTAAAGAAAAAATTACCTGTAGGGAAGTTATTTGAAAGGGGAAAAAAGCATTCTTATTCTAAAGGCAATTCCTAAGGTGGTGATGCATTACAAATTTACATATTTAAGTGCTTTTTCAAGGTGTGGCTGAGCTATTCCTTTCATAGCTCCTTGGAAAGAGGAGCCAATCTTACTTTAGGATCTGGGGGTCTCTCACTTCTCACCAGTTTCTCAGCTACTAAGCCTATGGTGGAAAGTCATGCTCTCCACACTTGGTCTGAATGTGCCACCTGGGTGTGGTCTATGTCCAAGATTGATGGATTCATTCTTTTCTCCAAATGCCACAAAAGACGCTCTTTTAAAAAATAATTTAGATAATATGACATATTTTTACATTAAGATAGGGCAGAGAGAAGGGGTGTTAACAGTTGCCATCCTCAGATCTATTTGAGCATTTTTAAGGACAACCACTTGGAAAGGAAAGTTAGAAAATTGAAAAGTGGGTGGGGGCACTGAAATGAAGAAGGTTATTATCTGCAATGAGGTGTTTAGCAACACTGTTTTTACCTTTGATTGGTTCTGCCTAATCCCTAAGTTATTTTATCCAATACTCAGGAAACATATTTACTTCTACTTATCTGGAGAAAAATTTTGGTAGCCCCTTTCTCTAATGTTCACATATTTATCATGGTTATTTTTCATAGGAATACACTATGGCTAAACAACTCTAAAACACTGTTTTCTCTTTAAACACATTTCTTTTCAAACTATGGTGTAAACTCTGTAGTTTTAGCTACTTGTTGGAAAAACAATATACATTTAGAAAGCAGTTGATAGGTAATCCTTTGAGTTTCTAAGCAGACCAATGTATGTTAAAGTTTTTCAGTTCGGCTAATACTAGAATCAGTGGTAGAACTTAAAATATACTCATTCTCAGATCTGACCTCTGGTCTCAAATAATTGGCTTTGAATGGGGCCTAAGCCACCAATATTTTAGAAAATTTCCAAGTCATCTCTAACGTATGACTATTGGGGTCCTGTCCCAGGGAGCAGAGTCCACTAAGACCTGTGGAAACTAGTGGCGACCGACTGAAGAAATATAGAGTTAGAAATGAGGGCAAAGAAAGAGACATGAGACATAGAGTAGAATTAAAGGTGGGAGCTCAGGGGTCCATTTCCCACTTGTGCACTTTTGGTAATGGTACTAGTTGTTTGCTCCACTTTGCTTTTACTGAAGTCTATTTGCCCAGAGGGTCAGTTGAGGGAGGGACCGAAGACACCAGAAGTTTCTCTGCTTGAGCATATCAGCTCCTATCAGGTTAATAATAATAGTAGCCTTGAGAAATCTTTGTATTGGGAGAGTCTCCCACTTGAGATCACACACACAGATTTCTAGGAAGGTATTAAACTCTGCTAGTTCCCTGTGGAGTAAAATGCCATCAGCGTTAATCTCTGAGGAATTGGTGGGAGGGTGGAATTTCCCTCCCATCAGCACCACAGAGGATCTTCCTCTGCAATAAGGGATGTAAGCTTTTCTGCCCATATCTCAGGGCTTCAGCTACTCCCTTGATCTCTGCCCTGGGAAGATCTCCACAATAGGTATCTGCATTGTTTGTTTACTAGGCAAGAAACAACCCAGTTAACGTATCTTTCTAGATCTTTGCCATAGCCTCTTCTATGACCATTTTTCCTCAGAGTACTCACAGACCCAGCAGAGGTGTTTGTAAGTTGTATCCTCAATAGGCTAGAATTTCAGAAAAGGCAAGAAGCTTGCTAGCAATGGCTAGCTTAAATGTAAACTAGCTGACTTTTTTTTTTCTGACTCACTCAGCTTACTTTTTAATTTTCCTCTTTTTCTGGGGGTGCTTTCTTTTGCCAAGAATGGGGTCTTTGGTCCCCATTCTCCCTGCATATGATTACACTGGTAGCCATTGGTACTATGAACCAAATGCCTAAGAATAAATGGTCAAAATAAACTTTATTTAATATAAAATAGAAGGATCATCAGTGAAGAAAAATACATTATTGAAGAAATATGTGAAGATATTCAATGTGAGCAATCTCTGTGTCTTTGTGTATGGATAGGAAACAGGAAATTAAGGAATACATTAGGAAAACACAAACAATCTCTCATCAGAGGAATAAGTTCTCCACTAGAGATGACTTAAAAGCAGAATATTTATTTATTTATTTATCTATTTATTTAATTTTATTGTTTCAGGTTAACTTGAGGGTACAAAGAATTATGTTACAATGTTTGCATGTGTTATGTAGAGTCTCTCTTATAACTGTGTCCCACCTCCAAGAGGTGTGGCATACACCCTAACATGGTGCCCATTAAGTGGGAGCACACCCATTCCCCTTCTTCTTCCCTTCTCCCCTCTCTCTTATTTTTCTGCCCCACCTTGAATTGATTTGAGTTTTTCTCTTATGTGGGCATGTATTAGATCATCTACTGGCTTCATATTAGCATTGAGTACCTTGGATTTTTGCTTCTCCATTCTTGTGATACTTTACTAAGAAGAATGTGTTTTACCTCCAACCAGTTTAATACCAAAGATACAAAGTCTCCATCTTATTTGATGGCTGAAGAGTATTCCATGATATACATATACAGCAGCTTGCTAATCCATTCCTGGGTTGGTGGGCATTTAGGCTGTTTCCCCATCTTGATGATTATAAATTGAGTTGGGATAAATAATCTAGTACAAATGTCATTATAATACAATGATTTTTTTTTTCAATTGGGTAGATGCCTAGTTGTGGGATTGCAGGATCCAGTGGGTAGGGTCTAATTTGAGTTCCTTGAGGATTCTTCATACTTCCTTCTAAAAAGTTCGTATTAGTGTGCAGTCCCACCAGTAGTGTAAAAGTGTTCCCTTCTCTCTACATCCGCACCAGCATCTGCAGCTTTGAGACTTTGTGATGTGGGCTATTCTCACTGGGGTTAAGTGATATCTCAGGGTGGTTTGGATTTGCATTTCTCTGGTGATCAGGGGTGATGAGCATTTTTTCAAATGTTTGTTAGCCACTCATCTGCCTTCCTCAGAGAAGGTTCAAAAGCAGAATTTTTAAATGTGAGAGATGGAAAGCATTTCACAAGCCTGATATGGAAAACAGCAAAGCTTGAATGGGACCCTGAAAGCACCCCTTGTTTGAAGCTACTAACATGCTAGAAGATTAACCAGATGTAATAAAGTTCATAAGCTAGTTAGAAAAAGAGTTAGAAAACCCATGTGCTTCATCACATTACACATCCATCGACCTGGAAATCCAGAACCATCTACATGTCACAAAAAGGTCTAAAGATGAAATTCAGAGAAGGGTAAGATTAACTTTCTACCTAGCCCTGGAGCTAACAGTCCTTATGATAATTAAGTCGAAAGGGCAATTAATTGTTATCAAGAACAGCATTAAACTGTACTTTGAGTATATGTTTGTGAGGGGAGGTGTAAGATCATTAACGCTAAGCTTAACTTTTAATAAAATACTTGTCTTAATTTTTAGAAAAGAACCTTTGCATGGAAAAAGTATATTAATCTTTCTGAGTTATCCACTCCTCTGGTGGGCTGGATGTTAGACCCAAAAATCAATAACCAAGGCATCACTTTCTTAAATATAGGAAAGATATGTTATAGAAAATTGAAAGTATTAAAAATGAGCTTGCAAACATTAATCTCAAACATGATAATTATGGCAAAAACATTATATTGTAATTGATTATAATGTAATAATAACTCCTTTATAAAATGCTAAGATTTAGTCAATCAAGAAGACCTTTTTTAAGACAATTAATTTGGAAAGTTTTATACTTAATCCTTCAACAAAAATCTCATTAGTTAAAACATGCTAGCTGTGGTAATTGGTCCTGAGAAGATAAGATCAATTAGTACTTAAAATGTGGGACTGTAGCTTCAAACTTTTTTTGACAATGACTCCCCAAAAGAAGTACATCTTATATAGCAGACTAGAACACAAGTTTCAAAAATCCGTATTTCCTCTATGTGTGAAGCACTCTGCTATCTTCTTTTCTATTCCGTTCTTGTCATTTGCTTTTCATTTCATCCTGTGTGATTTTATTTTCTAGCTTATCAAATTGCTCTTATGCCCCAATAATAGATCACTTCTGGATCTAGCACTCTGAAAAGCATTTGGGGTCATGACTGATAGCAACAAGCCTGTGAGTGCTTACACTACATGGCGATGGGTGTGATGTAGTATAGAATAGAGAGGAAGGGCAAGTAACTTCAATTAAGAGCTGTGTTTCGTATACTAGATCACTGCTGGATCTAGCACTCTAAGAAGCATTTGGGGTCATAACCGATAGCAACAAGCATCTGAGTGCTTATACTACATGACGATGGGTGTGATGTAGTATAGAATGAAGAGAAAGGGTAAGTAACTCCAATTAAGAGCTGTGTTTTGGATATGATGATGCTAGAAGAGAGTACAGGAGGAGAAGTAGATGTTAACTAGGTAGAACATGCACTGTGGAAAGGGATCAACAAAGAACACACGATCTAGACAATAGTTTACAATTAGAGAAATACAAAAATTTGGCATGTCTGAAGCTAATGATATTGTGTGGGCGAAGAAGGAATACTAGACAATACCCTCACGTACTAGACAGTTGCTCCAAACTCACAGCCCAAAGATAGTTTCTCTAGAACTGATTTGAGAACTGTTTGTTACTAGTCTATGATAGGCACAGAAATTTAGAATGCTTAGAAAGTTTGACAGAAATGTGACATTGTCTTGACATTCAAGCAACTGATTAGTAGGCTTGCTTCATTGTAGAGAACACAGACCAGGCTGCATATTGTTGAACTCAGGTTGACTTCATGTGGCACATCCATGAGGAGCAATATGTGTCCTGGTCATGCACAGCAGTACCATCTGACAACACTAATGTGTTAAGGTTAGTTTTACAATTATAACAATTAAGTAAAATTCTAAAAAAAAATTATTCTTTTATTCCTGTAACTTGCTATTTTAGCAATCATTTCAATTTTTAGTCAAATATGTTTTTCATTTTATAGTCTAGTTATAGAAGTAAGGAAATATAATTTCTATTATTTATTTTTAGCCCTAATTTGCAGATAGCAAACAAGCCTCAATGGAAATTTCTTATTTAAAAAGGTACATTTTATTATATTACCAGTGATAAAAAGATGATAATTACAGAAACACTTTCAAACACATGAAGATCAAAAGAGTTCATATTCATTTCACTTAAAAGTACAAGTCTTCATATTTTGAGTTCAATTCTATAGCCTTAATTGATTTTGAAGTGCTAAAACCTAGTTTGTTATTTGAATAGATACACTAGCTATTGAGACCATGGGACCATCATAACCTAAGCAGTGTTTACATTTTCAGAAGATATAAGGAAATAAGTCCAAAACCGAAAGGAAAGATCATTGATTTAAAAATCCAGAAGAAACAGATGTCTTTATTTCATAGCATATGTTAAGCTTCTGACAAAGAAGAGCTTTAGGTAACTAAAAATCTTGTAAGTGCATTAAGAGCACAGAGCAGAGAATAACTAATTTCCAAAGTGTTCCTAATGACTAATGTAGTTACAGACTTTGCAGCCAAATCTAGGTTTGGCCACTGATTATACGAAAGTGAACCAGACAATTAACTCATCTGAGCCTTGTTTTCATCTGACAATGGAATAATAATACTATTTAAAAAATTAAATAAGATAATATACGGATATTATTTAATAGTTTTTCTAACAAAGAGTAGAAACTCAGTAATTCTGATCTCCTCCTCTTACCCTTTATATCTTGCAAAGCTATTTCACAACAATTTTGTAAAGTATTTGTAACTGGTATCATTATGTGGCAGGGTCTATGATTTAGTCATGCAACTAATATTTCCTGGGTACATGTTATATGCTTGACACTCTGCTAAAACATTGTCCCTACTCTCAAGGAAAATGCAATGGGGGTAGAAAGAGGCGATGAAGAACAGAAAGAAAAGAAAGTGATAATGAAAGTGCATGTAGAAATAGGTAGCATGGAGGAAATAAATGGAAATGGAAAATGATGAAGGATTAGGGATTCCCATATGTGGATGAGGGAAGGGAGGCCATCCTGAAGAGCAGACATGAGAAGGAGGAGTTACGTGAAGCTCTGGGGAATGTGGAAAATGTGCAGAGGGATCTGTAAGTGCACATAGTTGCTGCAACAGGAAAGAGTTTCTCCAAATAAAAAAAGAAGGCCCATGTCTAAAGGGTAGAGACTGCTGAAAATCAAGGTAAAAGATGGACTAGAAAACTACATTAGGCCAGTTTACATGGACCAAACAAAGGTCTTGGTTAAGAGTATTTATACTAAGAAATTTTATGGTACAAGTTTTCCATCTTATAAACCATCAGGAGTGCTGTGTCCAGAATGGATTTGGGGAAACAATAGTGGAAGAATCAGTTCAGGGGTTATTTATTGCCATAAGGAAGGGATGCAACAATTCTGGGACCAGAGATAGTAGTATTGATGATGGAATGAAATTATGCAGATTCATGGTGGTTTTCATATGTAAAGTCAACAGCATTTTATGAAAAATTGGATATGGAAGATGAGAAAAAGGAAGGGGGAAATTTGGGGTTTGAGTAAAGAAGTAGATAATGACTTACAAAATACAGAGGATACAAAAAATATGTACACATGTTTTCAGAAAGGAAAAAACTATTATCAAAATTATAATACTTGCTGTCCCTGTTAGTATAATGGTGAGTATCCCTGCCTGTCACATGGGAGACCAGGATTCAATTTCCCCATGGAGAAGCTGCTGCCCTTTTTGCGCTGGGCATGGTGGCTCATGCCTATAATGCTAGCACTCTAGGAGGCTGAGGCGGGTGGATTGCTTGAGCTCACAGAGTTCTATACCAGTCTCAGCAAGAGTGAGACCCTGTCTCTAAAAAATAGTTGGGCGTTGTAGCAGGCACCTGAAGTCCCAGCCACTAGGGAGACTGAGGCAAGAGGATCACTTGATCCCAAGAGTTTGATATTGCTGTGAGCTGCAATGCCACAGCACCCTACCAAGGGTGACAAAGTAAAGCTCTGTCTCAAAAATAAAAAAAATTATAATACTCAATATATACCAATAACAAAAGATGAATACAAGTCACTTTTAAATACCTCTTATAATTGCAGAAGTCAAACATAACTTCAGCATTACAATTTTAATATAGTTTTTTCCTGTCTTAAATTGTGTATGTTTTTTTAGCCCCCTCTGTTATAGCTGATGGAACTGTGAGGGCAAAAGCCAGACTTGAATGAGCTAAAGAGGGAATAATAGGAGATAAAGTGGAACCAACTATCATAGATAATATTTTCAAGACATTTCACTGTGTAGAAGAATGGGGAAAATGGAGAAATCACCGCAGGGAGATTTGTCAGGGCAAGGGAATTTTTAAGAAGATGGGAGGTAGAGGTTTTTTTTTTTTTTTTTTTATGTATTAACCAGTAAGATGGAGAGACCAATAATATTAAACAATTGAGGAGATAGTTGAAGTTATCGCAAAGCAAGAAGGGATGAGATCTAGTGAACAGGTCAGCCTTGAAATAATAAGGAACATATTTATACTCATAAAGACAGAGAAAATGAGTAAAAATGTACACAGAACTTTAAATTTGGTGATAATTGTTTCTAAATTATTAATGTGTAGGAAAACTAAAAGGTGAGGATATCAGATAAGATTGGCGAGGGAGGGACAATGGAGAGCACAGGAATTTTTTAAGATAGAGGAGAATGCAAGAAATCCTCATCTGATTGAATGAAGAAGAGAGCAAAATTGAGGAAAGTAGTAAAATTGTTGGGCAGAGTTAGGTGGCCACTTTAGATCTATGATTATAAATGTAATGTAAAATCAGTTTGCCAAGTTGTATAACATTCTTTAGCAACATTCAGCTAATTATGTGAAGACATAAAAACTATGGCAAGTAGGTTTAACTGAGATTGAAGCTGAGGCTGTGCCAGATGATTATAGTAGATACAGATTTTATAAGAAGTGACTATACTGATGGACTATGGTCCATGAAATCTGAGCTGAATAAGAAGGGAATTAAATGCAGAGAAAAGATATTTCTACTTCTAGAAATATGGTATAAAGGATCTAGGATTTAACCTCCCTCCCCTAAAAACTAGGAAGTAGGAAAATATCTGATGTGACTATTTTCAGACATTGAAAAGTGAACAATCCAGGACTGTGTTCAACTGATTAAAGAGAAATGAATGAGGTGAACAATTGTTTCAGCTTTTACTTCCTAGAGACAATTTCCAAGATAGAGAGGGGTGAGAGAAAACTCAGTCGAGAGTCTGGTAATCTCTGTGCATTGGAAAGACAGAGATCAAAGTTTAGGGAGACTGATATGGCTTGAATGAGTGGAGCAGAAGGTCAAAGTGAAGAAAGCTGTACAGGACAGACCTCTAGAGATCCAGATAACTGTCTTTTTTAATCTTGTGCTTCTGAGCACATGAGAGGAAGAACATCACAAAACTCAAGAAACAATTATTCTAAATCAGTAGGCTAAATAAGACCTAGGTCTGAAATATGTAATGTTCTTATAATCCAATGGAGAAATAATTTATGTGACAGAATATTGTCCACCACTCTTTTAAGTATTATGACGATATCTAGCACCTAGTAATGCACAGTTTACAATGAAAATTATAGGCATGTAAAGAAGCTGAAATATATGACCAATAACCAGCAAGGAAGGGCTCTCCAAAAATAGATACAGCAGGAAAAGGATCTCCAAGGGAAGGAAAGGATCTCCAAAAATAGATACAGATCCAGATAAAGTAGTAGCAGACAAGGATATTGACACAACTATCATTAAAAGTGCTCCATATGCTTAAGTATAAATATGTAAGGATGAAAATGAAAGATCTTTAATTTTAAAAACATATGATGGAATGAGACTAACAGAACAGCAAACAAAGCAGAAGAAAGCATCAGTGAACTTGAAGATGTAGCAAAGGAAACTATCCAAAATAAAATACAGAGTGAAAAGAAGCCCAAAAATATAATCAATGGATCTGCAAGAACATATCAAGTAAACTCAAGAAAATCATACATGCCATTGAGGTTCCAGAAGGAAAAAATGTGGTAAGGAAGAGGGAGAGAAAAATTGAAAAAAATAATAATGCCAAAAATTCTAAATTTGATAACAATTATAAAGAAAAGATGCAAGAAATTCAAAGGACCACAAATAGAATAAAAATCAATACACACATTCTTGTATGTAAACTGATATACCCACACATCAAGTCATATCTTGACCAAATTGCTTAAGAACAATTGGAAAAGAAAAAAATCATAAGCAGCGAGACAATGGGGGAACAAAACACATTGAATAGAGAGGAATAAATATTTTGTCAAAAATAAATACAATTCTAAAAAGTCTATCAGAAAGCTATTAGAATTAATGAGTGAATTTAGCAAAGTTGAAGAATAAAATATTAACACATAAAGATTAATCACAGTTCCAAATCCAACCATAAATGAAAATTTAAAAAACATGTCATTTTCAATAATATTAAAAGTCTGAAATACTCAGGGGTAAGTATGGCAAAAATTTACATGATGTATGTGTTAACAGCTGCAAAAATATTTCTGAGATATATTAAGGAATATCCAGAGATATGCAGAGATATACCATATCCATGGATTAGAATACTCAAGATTATTAAGATGTTAAATATTATAAAATTTATTAATGATGCAATATAATCTAAAACAGTATACCACTAGGTATGGTATTTGTAGAAATTTACAAACTATTTCTGAAACTTATATGAAAAAAGAAAGTGCCTAAAATAGCCAAAACTACTTCAAAAAAAAGAATAAAGTTAAAGACGAACACTTGATTTTAGGACTTGAATACTATTTCTCCAAAGGAAAAAACCAATGGCCAACAAGAACTTGAAAAGGTGCTCAACATCATTAGTCTTTAAGGAACTGCAAGTCAAAACTACAAAAAAATTATCATTTTCTACCTACCTATTTGCTTGGCTATCAGTTCCTAGCCTATTTGCCTATTAATACCTGACTTTAAGAAGACAGGTACTAATAACAGGAGAATAAATTGTGAGGCTCATATGTTGCTGATGGGATTGTAAAATACTGAAGGCACTTTGAAAAACAATTTCACATTTCTTCAAAAGGCTAAACATAGTAACTGTGTGATTCAGCATTTCTATACTAGGTATATACCCAAGAGCATTAACAACATATACCCACACAAAAATTCACAACTTATAAAAAGGGAAACAAAAATAGCTAATAAAATAAAGTGCTGCTAAATACCATTGGGTATCAAAGAAATGTAAAATGAATCACACTAACAATTTACAATCATCCACCATCATTGATTTCAAGCATTGATAAGTTTCACAATGTCAGGTGTTAGCAAAGATGTTGGGAAATGGCGAGACAGGTGATTTCTTAGGAAGAATGTAGATGGGGAAGTCATTTCGGAGCACAGTCTGGCAGTCCTTCCTCAAACTAGGAATATATATGCCCCAATCCAACAACCTTCCCTCAGAGGTCTATTGAGAGACTTGTACAAGTATGTTCACCAAAGTCTTGTTTCATTAGCAGAGAATTGGAAGCATCTTGGTAGGCCACCACTGGTAGAACAGATAATTAAACACAATCAAATGGCATTGATCAGAAATAATTAACAAGACACACACACAGTGAGTGGGAACATTAACAAACAAAACAAGCCTAGTTCTGTAAACTAAAATACCGTCATACACCATATAACAACGTCTCAGTCAACTACACACTGCATATAGATGGTGGTCCCACACTCTGTGGAAGTCTCAATTGTCTGGTGGCTCAATTGTCTCACTCCACAGACACAGGTAGGGGAAGGAAGGGAGAGGCAGAAAAGAATCGGCATGGAGGAAATCTAGCACTCGAGTGTGGAGGCCATCTGTCCAGAGCGTCCAGGCTCTGGACTCATGCAATTCATCCAGGACTCACTGGACCACTGCTGATCGTGCAGTCTGGGCTGGAGTTGGGAAGTGTCCCTGTGGAAATGAGCAGGATGAGACCTGAGGAATCTAAGCATGCACCTCCTGGTGCAAGATGAGTGGGGAAGCAGTATGGAGCATGCTGTCCTGATTAGTTCTCTGGGGGCAAGAAGTGTCGGTGGGGGGAGGACTGGGATCCTGGCATTCTATCCACACCTGTTTCCAGCTCAATGATGGCAGCAGCCTCCAGACTTATATGGAAATTCTCTAATTCTCTGCAGCAGCTCCAGAGCCCTCCAACTGTCAGAGATGCCGGGGGTGGGGGAATCACTCCACCTCCCCTTCTCACTGGGCTGCAAGCCTCTCTGGGGTTGTCCTCTGCCGATGCCTTGCTCCTTCTTGTTCTCTTCAACTTCTTCCTGTTGGGGTCAGGGGTCCCAGTTCTCTGAACCCAAGTGCCCTCCTTCAATTATTTGGCTGAGCTAGAAAGTTCAACTGAGGCATAGCTGTAATTGAAAACAAAAATGAATGGAAGCTGAAAATAAAACTGGAGCAGCACAGGCAGTGTGGATAGCGAATGAAAGTAACCTGCACAAGTTTCAGTGCAACCAAAGTAAATTTTATTTAAGAACAAAGAGAAAGTTTAGAGCACTTCCACAGAGAGTTGGAAGTGGGTCCCTCCGGTGATGGAAGAGATGAGAGAGACCGAGACAAAGCAAAGCCAAAGCAGAGGGATGAACACTCTCTTTTTCTTCTTTTGAAATTGATCCTAAATCTTTCATTGGCTTCTCTGAGTCTTCTTGCATTATTGTGCTTTGCTATTGGTCACTGATGATTCTTTCTATTGGTCGTTGGTTACCTAGGTTACCTCATATCCACCTTCTTATGAGCCCTGCAGACTTTCTTACTGGGCAAGCCAGCCTTTCCTCCTGTCCCCCTTGAAGCCACTTTTTTAGTGTCCCTTCTCACTTCCTAGGGAGTAACTTGTAGATTATGGCACTTTCCTCTCAGAATTATATCCAGTCTATGATAGTTTGTTTTTTTCTTTTCCATCTAAAACTTTTCCTTCTTTCTGAAGCAATCTGGCAACTGGTGCCTCTGGGCAGCCATCTTGTTTCTGCCTTGAGTTTACATTTGAAGCTAAGTGTTATTACAAAAGAGTCAAAATGTTTTTTAAAAAATTAAAAAGTTTATAAAGTACAAAAGTTAGAGTAATCTAAGGTTAATTTAGTTTTAAAGAAAGAAAAACATTTTTGTAAATTTAGTTTAGCCTAAGGGTATAGTATTTGTAAAGTCTACAGGAGTTCACAGTAAGGTTTTAGGCCTTCACACTCACCACTTACTGACTCACCCCCAGCAACTTCAGTCTTCTACATGTGTATCATTTTTAATCTTTTATACCATATTTTTATTGTACCTTGTCTATGTTTAGATATGTCTAAACGTATAAATACTTATCATTGTATGACAGATGCCTACCTTATTCAGTACAGTAACACACTGTACAGGTTTGTAGCCTGGGAGCTAGGCTATTTAGGTAGATCTTCTGGGTTTTTGTAAGTACACGTACACAGCATAATGTCTGCCTAATGGCAAAATTGCCTAACGATCCATTTCTCAGTACATATCCTGGTTGTTAAGCAATGCATGACTGTCTGAACACTCAAGGATAAATAGTACAGTGATTGCTTGGGGTGGGGGGAATGGAAGTGGAACTGAGAGAAATGAAATTAAAATAAAAGAGGAATCTGATACGGAACAATGATGATAACAAGTCAAACAATATGATTTGTTTATTAATACTGAGATCCAAAAGGTAACAAATAATGAGCTGAAATACAGAAAGTGTTGGGTACAGTGGAGATATTTAATGGGCAGGATAAAATGAGGGTTCAGATAAGGGTTCAGATAAGGGTTCAGATGAGACCCAGTTCCAGGGTCATGACAATTAATACATTTGGGCCACCAGTGAAAGAGACAGGAGAATTAGGGGCTAGCTTCTGATAATGTTTTAAGAAATGAGTGCAGATTTCATTTTAGCCTTTTTTTTCTAATACATTATTCCTCAAGTTTGGCCTGCATGAGAATTAAGTAGAACATTTATTAATGGCCAAATTGCTAGTTCCCACCTCCAGAATTTCTGACTCAGTTAATCCAGTGTGAAGCCTGAGAATTTTCATTTCTGCTACTATTCCTGGTTCCACACTTAGAGAAAACACTGCTTTAATATTTGAAAGCCAGGAAGGTTCAGACTCTCTGAGACTCTGTCTCACAGCATGTAATGTCATGAGAATATGGGAGCATCAGTTTTTTTGTTTTTTGTGGGGGTTTTTTGCAGTTTTTAGCCAGGGCTGGGTTTGAACCCGCCACCACCAGCATGTGGGGCCGGCGCCCTACTCCTTTGAGCCACAGGCACCACCTGGAGCATCAGTCTTTCAAAAAGTGCTTGATGTATAGAAATATTCAACAAAAACCTTACTGAATGAATGAATGACTCATTGGGAGTATGTGAAAATGGAAGTTTGCAGAAAGTTAGAAGACTTATCCAAATATTGCTAATAGTTTCCTCTCTTTAAATCCAGTTACCTTCCCAGTGAATTATTCATGTGGAAACAAAGGTTGTAAAGAATCCTTTCCTGCTTCAGTAAGAAAGACTTTAATAAATAATGACCATTAAAGATCAGTCTTGATAAAAGAATAAAAGGGACTAATGTGAGATCAAGTTTGGATGTGAAACTGGGAATTTAAATGACACATAAGTAGTCTACATAGTTTTAGTGGTATGACCCAGTCTGTCGTTCTCAAAATGTACACCATGCATATTTCCAGAAAACTTGGGGCATATAGGTCAAAATAAGATAAAACTGGAAAACAGATTGACCGTATTGCATAGCTTCTTAAATGCTGGACCAAAGGATTTGTGCCTCCTTTTGTAGGCAGTAGAGGATCCATGAAATTACAGGACTCGAGGAGCCGCTCTTTAGGGTGACAATTGAGACGGTAACCACCCTTTTGCCTAGAGAGGAGGGAAATTTAGGTTCTGCAGTTGCTATCTAGACGTCGAAAATAAAGACAGCAATGCTTCAGCTTGCTGGTTGATGTGTGGTAAATCAGGAATACAAATCACATGTTGTATACATATTTTGTATTTCAAAATATTAAGGGGGTAAAAATGTTTTTGTTACATGGTTACCTTGTGTAATATTTAGATCGGGGCTCTTAGTATGCATAGCGCCATAACAATGTTAATTGTACTCAATAGTTTCTGCCTCTCATCCCTCTTGCACCTGCCCCCCATTTGGTTTCCATTTTCTTTTACATCTCTTCATGCTCCTGTGTGCCTGTTATTTAACTCACACTTATTAGTAAGTACATGTGGTGTTTGTTTTTCCATTACTGAGATACTTCACTTAGGATAAGGGTTTCCAGTTCCATCCAAATTGCTGCGAAAGACATTTCATTCTTTTTTTATGGATGGGTAGTATTTCGTGGCATGTATGTACATATATACATATATACCATATTTTCTTTACCTACTCATGAACTGATGGATGTTCAGGTTGGTCTCATGACTTTGCAATTGTGAATTGTACTGTGATAAACATTTGAGTTCAGGTGGCTTTTTGATAAAATGACTTCTTTCCCTGGGAGTAGACACCCAGAAGTAGGACTGCTGGACCAAATTGTAGGTCTACATTTACTTCTTTGAGTATTCTTCATACTATTTTCCACAGGGGTTGTACTAATTTGCAGTTCCACCAAGAGTGTATAAATGTTCCTTTCTCTCTACATCCATGCCAGCGTCTACATATATACTTTTTTTTTTTTTTGAGACAGAGCCTCAAGCTGTCACCCTGGATAGAGTGCTGTGGCATCACAGCTCACAGCAACCTCCAATTCCTGGGCTCCAGTGAGTCTCTTGCCTCCACCTCCCAAGTAGCTGGGACTACAGGCACCCGCCACAATGCCCGGCCATTTTTTGGTTGCAGCCATCATTGTTGTTTGCCGGGCCCGGGCTGGATTCAAACCTGCCAGCTCAGGTGTACGTGGCTGGTGCCTTAGCCCTTTGAGCCACAGGCACCGAGCCTACAGATATACTTTTTAATAATGGCCATTCTGATGGGGGGTACAGTGGTATCTCATTATGGTTTTAATTTGCATTTCACTGATGATTAGTGATGTCGAGCATTTTTTCACATTTTTATTTATCACTTGCCTATATTCTTTTGATAAACTTCTGTTCACATCTTTCTCCCAGCTTTTAATGGGGTTGTTCATTTGTTTCTTGCTGATTTGTTTGAGTTATTTGTAGATTTTGGATATTAGCCCTTTATCAGATGTATAGTTTGTAAATACTTTCTCACATTCTGTCTGATGCCTATTTGCTATGTTGATTATTTCCTTTGCTATGCTGAAGATTTTTAGTTTCATTAAGTCCATTTTATTTATTTTTGTTATTGCGGTATTTGCCTTTGGGGTCTTAGTCATAAATTCTTTGCTTATAGCTACTGCCACATTGTGGCAATAAATGCCGTTTTATAAGCAAGTGATTGGATTCTTTCATTTTTTCATTGTCCCTGTGGAAGAAAATCTAGAGGAGAGTGTCCCTCAGAGGTAAGCCACTCATTTCTCAACCTCTGGTGGTTGCTCCTAAGACTGTTTGCAGCAACATTTAGACTGCAGCTGCTTTCCTAGTATTTCCAAATCTTCAAAAAGATTATCTCATTGAGGAAAAAGCTGTAATAAAGAATATTGGTTCTCCGAAAATGCATCATCAAATAGGAGGAACCCGGACATGGAAAAAACTAAAAACAGGATTACCTAGTAAATGACTTTGGTTTGTGGGGTTGTATAATACGTATATGGCGGTGAGGGTGCCAGAAATAGCCGATGAGCTCATGACAGTTGAATTGTATAAAGATACTAATCACTGTGTAGAAAAGCACCTCAGATTTAGTCCTCGGTGTCTTGCAAGGGACTCAGAGATGTCTAAGTTTGAGATAGACTTTATATGAGAATAAGCTTTTCTAATATGTTTCCAGAAGCTCAAATCTACCATCTGGTTGAAGCAGCTGTGAGGAAAACCTTTGTTGTGTTGTTTTGCAATTTGTTTCTGCTAGTGTCAGACAGAACCTCAATGCAAGAGGAAAGGGATGCAATACAAACAAAACAAAATTATTTAAAATAGATAATTGGAAATAGGGTATCAGAAGTGGCTAGGAAATAGCTGGCATGCTGATAAATTCCATGGGACACACAAGGAGGATATTTCTAGGGATAGTGGACCAGAGAAATGGCCCTTTTTACATTTTTAATTAAAAACCCAGAATTAAAAGAATGCTTCTGATTTTAATATTAAATCATAAATACAGAGTATGTGCCCAAGATTATACAAAACCATTTAATAGTATAGTAACATTAAAAAGTTCCACTGAAGTATATCCTTAACAAGAAATCTGATTTAGAAGTAATTTTAAATGCATTTTTTTAGTGTAAAAGTGGTATGTATTTATGGAAGAGAACTCAAATATGAGTATATTTTTGAAAGCTATCCAGAATCCTACAATGCAGAAATGACTTAATATTGCCTACTTTGCCTTATAATATTATGTATTATATCAAATTGAACATATATTTGCTTCATGGGGTCAGGGATATTTGTCTTAATTTCATTTATTGCTATATCTTCAATACCTAAAACATTGTCTACTTTGTTGTAGGGAGGGGTCAATAAACATTCATTGAATTAATGAATATATCATAATTACATAACTAAAATAAAAAGACATATAGTATATGTAATTTAACATTATATACAAATCACCTTGCATTTTCATTTTTCCATTTAACATTATCATGTGCTTGTCAATATTTTTAATGGTTACATTAAATTCATCTTATGAGTACATGATAATTTGTTTAAACAGTACACTCTCCCTAGTCTAAGTTTCTTATCTATAAATATTTAGGAAAAATTTTCACAATTTGCTTGAAATTTAGCCTTAGAAGTGGAATGTTAGTCAATGGGTATGAATAATTTTGTATATCTTGATGTATATTTCAAAACATCCCCGCAAATGATTATATCAATATGTATCAGTCATCTATTACAATTGATACTCTCTCACCAAACCTGAGAGGTTTTAATTTTAAAAGATTATGAATTGCGGTTTGGCGCCTGTGGCTCAACGGGCTAAGGCGCCAGCCACATACACCTGAGCTGGTGGGTTCGAATCCAGCCTGGGCTCGCCAAACAACAATGATGGCTGCAACCAAAAAATGGCCGGGCGTTGTGGCGGGCGCCTGGAGTCCCAGATTCTTGGGAGGTAGAGACAGGAGACTCGCTTGAGCCCAGGAATTGGAGGTTGTTGTGAGCTGTGATGCCACAGCACTCTACCCATGGTGACAGCTTGAGGCTCTGTCTCAAAAAAAAAAAGATTATGAATTGAATAGACAAAATTAATGTCTCCCTGATTTTGAAAAATATTTATTCGATTATCTGTGTTTGACCATTTATATCATTTGTACTAGCTATTTGTGAATATTTTCTTTATGTTCTTTACTCATATTATTCATATTAATTTTTGAGAACTTTTTCTATATTTGTAAAATTAACTCATTGGTTCTCATTGCTTTCCATCTTTTAACTGAACTATTTTTTTAATTATGATTTTAAAATAACATATTTTAATACTTGATATAGAAATATGTACAATGTTTTCATTCCCTACCAATATTTTGTTTTGTTTATTTCTCTGCTTTTATGATTAATAAAGCCTTTCCTTTGCTATAATGAGATACATATGTTCTTCTATTTTATTACTTAACTATAAATTTGGGATTTATTTTTGTTTGTGGTATGAAATGAGTCCAATATACATTTTGTTGCAATTACTTAACTCATTCTCTTAAATGTATTTGTCAAATAATTCATTTATTATCTGCTGACTTTAAATGTTACTGTACATATATTGTGAACTTTTGCTTAAATTTTTGATGACATTTCTGTTCGTTCCCACTGATCTGTATACTGTTTTATTCTTATTCTATTTTTGTTGTAATTGCTTATAGTATGTTCTAGTATTTGGTGATATGAGTAGCATACCACAGTATGCTTCATTAGTTATCTTTTTTTTTTTGCAGCTTTTGGCTGGGGCTGGGTTTGAACCCGCCATCTCCGGCATATGGGCCAGGGCCCTACTCCTTTGAGCCACAGACCCTGCCCACATTAGTTACCTTTTTTAAAAAATATTTTTATATTTTGCTGTTTATCGATGAATGAGTGTAATTTTAAGTTTCAAAAATAATTTAAATTGACATATTTATAAAATATATAAGTTAATTTTACAGATTTGCTATTTTGTACCTTACTGAGTCTTTTTACCAAGAATTGGTTGCATTTTTGAGTAAGGTCTTTTATCATGACATTTAGTATTTTTATCCTATTCTTAATATACCTACAGTTATTACTGAGTTGAGTTATATATATGTATATGCAGCAATTCTATTTTCACTATGCACTTTAGTCAATATGAAATGCTTTTTGTTTTAGTATATTTTTTAAATTATTCTTTCTGGGCCCCTTTTAATTTATATTCATATTTGCATGTCTTGCTGATCTTTGAACTTAATCTCTTTATTTCACTAGATGTAGGTGAATCTCATATAAACACCAATCCATATCATTTTATTTATTAAAACAATGTAAAGGTCTTTTTTCTTTCATAAAGAAACATGGTCTATTTGTTGTTATTGTTATCGTTGACATGTTTGTCTGACTTTGATTTTTGTAATTCTATACATTATAGTTTTTATTTTGCTTATGAATTTACTTCTATCATTGTTAAATAACTGTTTTCTCTGCATTTATTTAAAAGCCTGTCACTTCAGGAGGCATAAATTGTATCTGTTACTAGTTATCTTAATTCTAAAACACTAGAATTCTCCATTCAGCTAAACATAAACTGAAATCATAACTTTCCATGTCTCCTTATTTAAAATGCACAATCAAATATAATTTTGCTTTCATCTGCGCTTAAACTCATACACTTTTCTTTGTGTGTATATCACAGTATTAGAATAAGATAATCATTCTTACAAACTTGTATACTATACTTATTTCTTTCACAATAATTTTGATATTACAACATTGAATTTTAAAGCCATATTTAAAACAATCATTTAAAATGAATCTATGTTTAACTTATTTCATTGCTTACTTAATGTCCTTAATTTTCTGTTTTACCTTATTTGGGGGATGTTTTTAAGTCTTCAGTTTCAAATTAAATGGAAGGCAGTGTATTTTTTATTTTCTTACATAACTGAACATATATTTTCTTCACACATTAAAGAGAAATTTTCTATCATCTTACACTATGAAAGTTTCTCCTCTGCTCTCTGGATGCAGAGCTAAATTTCCCTTTATTAGTATTGTGAAGAGAAAAGGCAAGTGCCATCGTGATACATTCTCAGTGCTTGAAGAGATTTTCATAAGCTTCCTATTTCAAATACTTCTCCTGGAAATGTTTAATTGCATGCCTTTCTTCCAATAAATTTAGCATAATATGTTTGGAACCTATATGTTTACTAACATGAGTCATTTTTATTCCAGAATATTTTCTTAAATTGTGTCTTTGGGACCAAAAGTGTTTGCTGATTCTTCCAATGCAACTCTTATATGTACATTTTGTATTTCTATTCACTGTTGTCCAAATCTCACGTTCTCAGAATATGTTTTTAATGTCTTTGTCCTTTCACTCTTGTCTAACCTGTAAGGCAGTTTGCAAGTATGAACACCAAATGACTAATTTAATTTTCTGCTTTGTCATTTTTTTGTATCTGACTACCTTCAATTTGTGCATACTTATTTCCTGGAAGTATTTCTTATTTATACCCATTTACAGTCTATCTTTTTGGTTTTTTATTTTCAATTTTGTCTCTTACTGGTTTAACAGCATTATAGTGGCCATGTCATCTTAAATTTTATCGAGTGTGCCAATTTGTTTTCTAAACCTTTCTTTCTGATTTGTAAATTAGATCTATTTTTAGAGATTTCTTTTTAGAGTTTCTTATTCTACTGTTTATAAAAGCCATTTTCAAAAGCTAATTTTGTTTTGTTTGATTTTACTCAAATGGGTAAGATATCTAAAGATTTAATTTCATTAATGAACGTGAGTCTGGGTTACCTGAAGCTGGAAGATGATCAGTTTCCTCCTATCGTTTTTCTTAGCTAGGATTCAAGTTGACTTGCACAGAACTTACATAAATATCACTTTTGGCAGGCATTAATATATTGTTTAATAACCAGCGGAGCACAAGGAATGCTACACTACGAGGCTGGCACTGCTCCAGGCTCCACTTTATCTCTGTTTGATCTAATGCACTTTACTTGTAGGAACTGTACTTCTTAAGCTGCAAAGCAAGCTTATTTTCAATTTATTGCCTTTTGGCTAAATTATAAACTTGAGGAATATGAATGGCCAGGATTGAACAAAAAAAGGGCAGGAATAGTCTTCAGACTTCTCCACAAAGTAGCACCTTAGCAGCACAGTTTGGTTGGCATAGGCTGTGTGTCGCTGAGTTAATGCAAAATACAATATACTTTCTTAATTGCTTTTTTTCCAGCAGGGATCCATTCAGAGGCAAAAGCTTTGATAAAATTTTCTAAATAAATTTCATCTGCTTCATGGCTTGGTGGGTTTTCTTTCAAGATTCTGGCATGTGTTCGTCTTTTGGGGGTATCTATGTCTGTTTATGAGTTTGTATTTATTGCTTATCTCTATAAGATTTTTTAAGTTGAAACTTGCAAGGACTTGCATTTAGGCTAAAGCTTAGGTCAAGTTTTATATGTCTTTTTTAATTTTTTTTTAGACCATAGATAAGGGGTAGATAACTGTGAACTTGCAGATCCTTGAGTGTGGCCCTTTGACTAAATCCAAATTTTACTCAACAAATCCTTTTAATAACATAGGCTATATGATATGCTTAAGTTATGCAAAATTACATGATGAATAAAAAAAATTACACGACTATGTTGTTGGCAGTATCTCAATCTGTGAACAAGTGTCAACTAAGAGTTTACCAATAGGCAATCGCAAAAATATCTCTAATTAGTCTAAGTTTATATTTAATAACTTGGCATTGGTGTAATCCAAAGCACCACAATAATATCCAAAATGGCATCAATGATCTTGATCCTAAACTCAGACATTCCGAGACGCCTAAAAGGATCAAGTCCCATTTCAGTTGCTTTCCTCTGCTCTCTACCTCCTGCCAAACAGTGCTTTACATTCCAATTTTAGTACTAGCAGGGTTTAAATCTTGCTAGGGATTTGTTCTTCTTAGTGCTCTGGTTTCTGCTAAGTCACTTGGGTTGAAGCACTTATAGTTCTCACAATATATTTATATCTTCCTATGGATACAGGTTGAGAGACAAAAGGGAAGGGAAAGATTGAGGAGTGAGGCTATAGTCCTAAGGTAAAGAGATGATGCTGCTATTAGGGAAAAAATTTCAGAGAACACGGAAGACAAAGGATGGAGACTAAAAGCAGCTTTTCCCACATTACAGTTTTGCTTTGAGCTAACCCTTACCTGATTTCATAAGGTGACAAATGATCCTTTATCCAGTACAAATCAGGATGTGATTCTGCAGACAATGTCCTGTGAGGGTGGGAGTGGGATGTCTGATCTAACAATACTCAGAAGAGGACCTTCTTTGGCCGTGGCCCATCATTAAGTGTGATTGTGAGCCTTTGTAATTTTTCTGCTTGCCATAGCTTTCTACATGACTTTAGCCTTCTTAACTTTAGAAAAAAATTTTAACCCAAATCTGCATATGGAAAACATGTTTTAAAAGTTCTATGAAAGAAAAAAAAAGCTCATTAAAAACAAATCTCTGCAAGGGCATGGAATTTATACTTTAACTTGCTGTATTACTGGCGTTTAGGAGAGTGCTTGACACTTGACGGTTGGTCAGTAAATATTTGTTGATTGAATCAGTGCACAAATGAATGATAGATGGATAAAGTCAGCAATCATCAAAGGGAAGTATAATGACTGTTAAATTTTAGGAAATGCCTTGTGCAATGATATCTGGAAAAGATATCAGAACTCGATTCCCATTCCTGGCATGGGGGTAAAGTGCTGTATAACATTTGATCAACAACCTTTCCCCCAACGATTGAGTTTCTCCCAACCTAACGTTTCCTTTCTGTAAGTGCTGAGTGTTCAATAAATATCATCAGTATAAATTTCTCCACAAACTCAAGTAGCAAATACAGTTGTAGGTACTTTATTTTTTTCCAATTAATTGCTCTAATACCCCATGTGTCACGTTGCCATAATATCTGCTGCTCCTTTCCCTTAAATCTGTGATGAAACTCAGGGCTTACGCTGCACAAAGAGGAAGGATGTGGGTTCTCACCAGTCTGCTGCTCCAATTGCTTTGTGCTCCCACGTGGTGGTGTCTGTCACCTTCAACAAACGGCACCTGTCTACCCGGTGAGGATGCTTCCCTTGGTTCACATGTCTGGACCTCCTGCCATGCTTCCACAGGGAGAGAGAAGAAAGAATAGCTCACATCAGCCTGAGTAGCTCGTAGGTTGCAACAGTTTGTGCTCTACTCTTTGAATTCTAAACCCAACTTTTCCTAGGGTGCCAAGCCTGGGACACCATCTGTTCAAGCACTTGCCATCTTTCTGAACCAGAACCACCACTCCTTCCCATTGCAGGGTTCACACTTAGAAAGAGTGGGCTGATTTTCTTTTAAACCCACAGAGCATAAACTGTCTGATCATCATATCTGTTTAACGTAAGACACACCTGCTTTGACATCTCAGTTTAAACTTCAATACAGTTACGTGCTGCCCTCCTACCTTCTGCCAGGCTAGGTCTTTTTACACACTCATTCACCACCCAAAGGGAAAGTCAGAAAGCCAAGAAGCCCCTACCTGGAAGCCCAGTGGCCTCACCAAGACTTGATAGTCTTTTTCATCTGAGAAGGAACAGAAGGGAAGATATTGATAGTAACTGAGATCAACTCTGACCGGCTCTCTGGGAGCTGCACATTGGTAAAGAGGAAGTAACTGTATCTTATCCTGCAGCAAATACGATGGTAAACGCTTTGTCCAGGCAATGAGACACATTTCCAACCATCAAAGAAAAATATCTCTTGGTTCTTCCAGAGATTCCCAAACCCACCTTTTGGAAAGAAGGCAGCGACTTTTCAAAGGTGATTGACCATTTTAGGAATTAGAACAACAATACACAACTGTTATTCATCTCTGGGTAGTACAAATAGAGAAAAACAAAACATTGGCCAGGGTATTTGCAAGCTATGACTCCTCTAAACTTAACTTTGCAACTCATTGTCAAAGCCAATTTGAGGGAAAATCGTGAAACAGATAGAGACCTCCCCTTAACCCTTTACCTGACCTCAGCAGCTCCTTTTTCATTCTGTCATCATGTTCCCTAAAATTCTAACCATGGGGCATCAGGCCCCCCGGATCTCACATACATGTTTCCCTCTTTCCCTCAGTAGGTTTCAATTAATGCCTGCTAAGGCTTTAAATAGTAACTAAGGTATTATTCATAGGGAAATATTAAGGGGAAAAATTATGGTACAAAGAGAATTTGTACTGCTGAGTCTTTTGATACTTCATGGATTTAATATGTTTGGGGGCATTGCCTAAGCTGCCACTCTGACCTGAGCATACTGCTGCTAAAGGGGCTTTTGACAAACGTCAGAACTTCGTTCAGCCTCCCAGTTTTATAGCTAGGGACTCTCTGAACATCTGGCCATGGCCTGCCTGGCTTCATCAACAACCTTTTCTGATCCTCATTTCCTCCCAGAGGACATGAAATGTTGTGCTGGAAACCCACCCAGAACGCCTGTTTTGTGCATATGGTGGGGGTGGGGATGGAATGGAGATGGGAAGTTTGACACTTTAGTAGCCACCTTCTCTCATTCTTCTGGAGCAGACTTGCTCCGTCTCACGATGTGTGTTTCCACCGCACCACTGAAGTAGTGCATAAAATGAAGACCAAGGAGCCTGTTCAGAAAGGTTCTTTCACCAAAGCAAAGTAATATTATCTAATTTTTCCTGTTTCTTTTTACCAAGGCATATGCTTTCCTTGCTTTGTCTAAAGCCATTATAAAATTAAAAACCTAAGCATATCCAATTGAAACTCACTCACATGGTCAACACCATGTCAATAGCTAGACCTTCGTGACAGAGCCCCCAAGGATGGGTGGTAAGAGTTTTTCCACAGCTAGACAGTGGTAATTATTGCCAGGACACAGACCTATTATCTGCAAGCACTTTGACAAACTCATCAAATGTAGTATGTGGGGAGGGCAAAGGGGGCTTTAATACAGTATTAGATTTTAAAAGACATTCTGACCCCTCACCGCCCGGTAATTGATATGATAAAATTTGCAGAGAAAGTCATGGATGCAATTTTAAGTACGATCACCCACATAAGTTCAAGTTCTACATGCTTCAGTTGTCAGTTTTGAAATTGCTTTACTTTATGGTCATGTTAGACATAAGAGAGGGAGAAAAAGGAAATGACACCAACCCAAACTGCAACGTACTTGTGCAATTTCTCTTCTTTATTTTCCACTGAGGAGAGGATATTTTGGTAGGTTATATTTACAGTCTGTATCTCTAGCACACACCCTAAGCTCTGATTCGTTTTCATTAATAATGCAGAACTGTTTTCTTTTTTAGCAGGGGTGAAACAATTGCATAGACTTTCTTCAATTATATTGTACCATATGTTGTAAGATAAGTTATATGAGCATATGTGTTTCATTATGAATATGAGCATATCAAGAAGAGAACACAAGATATTTGGACACTTTCACTGTATGCCATCTCTTCTCCAACCCCATCAAAACCCCTGAAGTCTCAGGAAATTTGGATGACAATCACCTGCAAATCTTCTCACATAAAATTTCCAGTAGTTCCTGAAGTTAATACAACCAAAAATGCCAATAGAACAGACTTTGCTATATTACAGAACATCTGGTTCTGATCCTGGCAAGAGAAAATGAAAAGTAATGGAAACCAATATTTTGCCAGGATACGTTTTTTTTTTTTTTTTCAAGGTTCTTTTTTAGAAATGGGCAGAGATTCAATGGGCATCAATTCCAGGAATCATTTGTTCCCTCCCCGTTTTCGGTTCTATAGCTCTTTCAATTATGCACACACCCAGATTTATCTGCAGCCGTATCTTCTTTTATTTGCAGAGCAAATCTTCACTTCACTAGAAATTTTTGATCTATAAGGTGGTACACTTGCAGTAGACTCAACATGATAAATCTTTCAAGTAAGAGGATTATAGCTATTAATTAGAGTGTGTTTTGCATTTACTATTTAAAAAACAAGTGGTGGGTGTTCACGAGATGTCAGGGACACTGGCCTCTTTTATTATATCTCTATTTTTCAAAGCTTATAAATCCACAAGAGATCTCATGTTTCACAGAAACAACACAGTTCTAAAGACAAAATATGCTATTATGCTTGCTGTTAAAAAAGGAGTTTTTAAATTCAACATTTAAAAACAGGGAAATAATAAGTACATGCATATGTGTGTATAGAAGTATCTACATACAAAAAATAATATTTAATTTTATATAGAAGAAAGATTGCTTTCTTTTAGACACTTTGGTGAAAAAGTATACATTTGTTTATGGATTTAATATTATAGGAATATTTATCAATAAGCCACATTCCTAGAAAAGTCTGACGAGGTGTAACCAGGCAGAATAAGGTGCTTGTCTGGGGCTGGTTTACATGTCATTTTATATACAATTAAAACTAAAGAACATTCCGATGATTGTGACTCTGCAAGCAGAAAAAAAAAAAGAAAGAGAATATTTTCATTTCCCCATGTCTGTGTATCCCCTCCCTGTCCTTGTAATCAAAGTAGATTGCTTATGAAAGGTGGAATTTTAGGTGCTTTGAAGAGAGAACGTTGGCTCTGTGGAAACAAAGGGACAATATGAAAGAAATCACATACAACAGGGGGAAACTGGGATGGGGAAAACCAGGAATTCAGAAAATCAGAACTATGTCCTTCTAACGCAATCCATGGCATCCCAAAGGTTTAGTTGTTAAACAGATAGCATTTTCCTATCACATTTATATCATTTCACTGCTTCATGGCTCATGTTACTAATGGGTTCTGATATAGAGATTCGAGCATTTCTGGATATTTTTATACAACTTCTAGTTTTAAAAGAACATATCTGCTAGAAGTAGAGTAAGATATTACAGAAATAAGAGATTTGGGATCATTTCAAGTTTTCCTAGAATCCTGGTCTAATTCTATGAAATACGCCTTCCCCTCTACCTCCAGCCTGCGGTCAGTAAGAGGGACCTCCCAGTAACAAAGCGTCTTTCTTCTCCAAGCCTGTTTGCTCAAGGACAAGCACGATTCTACTCTTCTCATATCGGCAAATGTCCTCAGAATGAAGAAAAATTTGCGCTAAATCCTTCAAAACATTAGGTCCTGTGGAACCAAAATGAAACCTACACAAAATATTTTTTCAAAGTTTTCAGCAGTCCCTGTTTTCCTTCCATATGTTCAGTGTTTGTTTTTCATACTGAACAAATAAAAAGGGGAAACTTGTGTTAAGAGAAGTATGTTAGAGCTAACTTTCGTAAAGTGCGGCATATCTGTCAAAGCCAATCCCAGGTTTGGTACAGAAGTAGATTCAAAATGTAGTTAATATGTACATTCAATATCCTGACATGAAAAATGTGTGCCCTACAAAGATTAAGGCAGGCCACGATCTGTCAGGTAAATCCATGTTTTGATGTGTGTCCAAACCCCAAATAAAATTTTGAAACCATTTGGGAAGGTCTCAAGTAAATGTTCTTGATATTTAAAATATGCTCTGCCTTACCATATGTTTGAAGAATTATGAATATTGGCCAGTTTCTCTTTGCGAACAGTTGCAGTGCTAGGACTGACTTTTAGAAATTCCTCACTACAGGATAGTGTCTCAGGATCATTTGAATTCTGTGTGTATGAACTATATGAAATTTAAAGTTTGGAAGGATCGGTGGCAGGGCAGTCAGGCTGGTTTCAACACAAGGGCTTAAGGAAAAATTGGTTGCAAAAGCAAAGGTGTATTCTTTGGAAATGGCAATGTTGCAGGCACTCAGTAGCAACACATGACCTCCCTCTTTTATTAGCAAGTTGGACAGTCCTCTAGACCACCTCAAAATCAGTGAAGGCAAAGTGTGATCAGACACAACCAATGAGAAAGGGAACGCTCCATGGGAGTAGCTGAAGACCACTAGCTCTATGGAGAGTTGAGTAAGAACTTCAGAATCAAATGGCCAAATTCTAATTTGGTCTCTCTCGAGTTGGTAGCTCTGGGCAACTGCTTAAGTTCTCCAACCTTTAGGTTCATCATCTGTAAAATGGGGATAATAAAATCTGTCTATCCAGAGTTACAATAAGGATAAATGAGCTAACAAGTAAATGTATCCTACACACCTTAGTCTTTCAATAAAAACTTTTGTGCCTCAGCATTTATTCCTACCCTGATTTTATCCACACTTGGAGTTAAACTCAGATATATGCTAATAACTCCCGTTATCTATGATTCCAACCCAGCCTTCTCTCTAGTGTCTCTGATTCATACACCCACCTCCTCTTATCCTCCTACTGGGCTAACATAATTGCTCCCTAACCAGTCCCCCTGCTGTATCCCCTCAACTGCATCCTCCCACACCGTTGGCAAAGTATTCTATCTACAGTGCAAACCTAAATGGTCTTTTCCTTTTAAAAACCTTTAGTCATGGGTGGCGCCTGTGGCTCAAAGGAGTAGGGCGCCGGCCCCATATGCTGAAGGTGTCTGGTTCAAATCCAGCCCCGGCCAAAAACTGCAAAAACAAACAAACAACAACAAAAAAACCTTTAGTCATGCCCCATCACCTACAACAAGGACCTAAAATCTATAGCCCAAGGACCACAAAAAAAGGGTGTCCAACAAGACTCCATGCAATTCATAAATCATAAAATATTTGCTATCTGGACCTTTGCAGAAAAATGTTTGCCAACATGGCACACTCCAAATTTTGATCCCACACAGCTGTCCTGGTTTCTGTCTTTCTCCTCCCTACTTTCAGCTGGACAGAACCACATACAGGTTGTTTGGTTAAAGGGAATCTATAATTCCATGCTTCTATGTGTTAGAGTATCCTGTGACCCATGTCACAAATGCTTTTCTCATATCCTCACCTGCCTAACACCTAACCATTCTTCAATATTCGTATTATCTCTCACCTCCATCAGGAAGCTTCTTTGAATACTTGCCTCACCCATAATTACCAAGGAGAGTTAATTGTCTTTTCCTCAACATTCCCATAGTACCCTATGAATATCCCTGTCTTGGTCCCTTCAAGGCCATGTAACAAGTCTCATAAATTGGGTAACACATAAGCAACAGAGATGTATTACTCACAGTTGTGGAAGCTGAGAAGTCCAAGATCAAGGGCCTAGTAGGCTTTTATCTGGTGAGGGCCCTCTTCTTCATAGATGGCAATGTCTACCAGTGTCCTCATAGGGCAAAAAGGGCAAACAGGTAGCCTTGAACCTCTTTTATAAGGTCACTGATTCTATTGGCAACAGCTCCATCCTCGTGACCTAACCACTTCCCGAAGACCCCATCACCAATACTATTTCATTAATTATCAGGTTTCAACATACAAATGGGGGGGTGGGAGACAAACATTCAGACCACAGCATTCCAACCTTGGTCCCCCAAAACTTATATTCTTCTCACATGCAAAATAAAATACATTCATCTCATTCTGACAGCCCAAAAGTCTTAGCTCATTCTAACAGCAACTCAAAGATCTAAAGTCCAGAGTTTAGACTAATATCAGATATAAATCAGATATCAATTGTTTTTCAACTGTGAATCTGTGAAATCAAACAGGATATGCTCTTCCAAAACGCATTAGTGGGACAGGTACGCGGTAAACATTCCCATTCAAAAAGGGAGAAATAGAAAAGAAGAAAGGAATAACAGGTCCAAGTAATTCCAAATCCCAACAGGGCAAGGAACATTAAATCTTAAGGCTTGAGAATATTTTTTATTAGCTGGATGTCCATTCTTCCAGACACTCAGGGGTGGGGGTTAAGCTCTCAAGGCTCTGGTCATCTCCATCTCCCGGCTTTCCTGAGTTCAGTTCTCAAGAGTTGAGGTCAAGTGCTATATAGCTGTCCAAGGCTGGAGTTGCACAATGTTGGTTCTACAGATCTGGGGTTGTAGGGGTGGCCCCAATCCCATAGTTCGACTGTGCATTGCCAAAGGGGGGACTCTGTGCACTGGCCCTGCTCCTGGAGGGTTCTCTGCCTAGATTGCCTGAGTCTGTGCAGGGAATCCGTTGCAATCTAAGAGGAAGTAGTCATACCCCATGATTCATGTACTCTGCATGCCTATAAAGATGGCACCATGCAGATGCTGCTCAGGATCACTGCCTGTGCTCAAAAGGGACAGCCAATGAGGCGTGCACCCCACTGCACCCATGGAGCCACACCTGGGAAAGCCAAGGAGTGCTACACCAAAATACAGGAAGCAGACAGTTAAGAGAATACTGGGCAGTAGGTATCAGGATCTTTGTTTTGACATCAGTCTGTCTCTAGGCTTTGGCACTTTGGGGATATGATGGAAAGAGTGGCACCAACAATCTCCAAAATGCCTTTGGAGTCATTAATTGATCATCTTGATGAAAGGCACTGGGCTTCAGCCAATCCCTAGTGATCTTATCAAATGGTCACTTTGTCACACCCTCAGTGTTCTTTCCCATACAAGCTTATTCTTTATAGTAGGATCAGGCTGAAAATTTTCTAAGTATTTAAGTTCCATGTCCCTTTTGATTATAAATTTCATCTTTAAATCATTTTTTCTCTTTTCACTTTTACTATCTGCATTTAAGAGAAGCAAAGCCACTATTCCAACATTTTGCTTATATATTTCCTCAGCAAAATATAGTAGAACCTCCATAGCAGAGCACCTCCTTAAGTTGACCTAATTTTCATTGACTGGACATGCACATGTATATAATGGAACAGTAGGCCTAGGGCCTTTTGTTAACCACCTCCATATTCAATTAGTTTTTCAGTCTTTTGCATGGTCTATTTACAGAGGGTTTACCGCATTTTACATTCTTCAAAAAATTAGGATATGAACACAAGTCATGGATAAAGGTCTTTGCCACTTGGTACCAAAGACTGCCTTTCCTCCAGTTTCCAATACCATGCTAATCATTTCTTGCTGAGATCCTTTAAGAATGCCCTTTACTGTCAATATTTCTCTCAACACTCTCTTCATGACCACATAGGTAATCTCTCAGAAGACCGAGGCTTTCTCTATAGCTTTCCTTTCTTGTGACCTCTCACCAGAACCACCATTAACAGTTCATAAAAATGTAGATCTTTTCTAGCATGCACCTCAGACTCTTCCAGCCTCTACCCATTATCCAGTTCAAAATCTGCTTCCACACTTTTGCTACACCAACACCTCTACTTTTGGTACCCATTTCTACTTTAGTCCCTTTGAGCTGCTATTGCAAAATATCATGGCCTGGATAGCTTATCAAACAGCAACAGTTCTCATAGTTCTTGAGGCTGAGAAGTCCAAGATGAAGGCACTGGCAGGTTTGATGTCTGGCTAAGGTCCATTCATCATAAATGGTGGAAGGGATAAAGCAACTCTCTTGGGCCTCTTTAAAAGGACACTAATCACCTCCCAATGGCTCCACCTCTTAATACTATCTCATTGGGGATTAGGTTCAACACATGAATTTTGGGGGAGACAACCATCCAGACCTTAGCAATACTTGTTATTATAATTACTCATTATTTTTCTCATAATGAGTCGTATTTTCCTGGTTCTTTCTATGCCTGATAATATTTGATTAGATACCAGACATTATGAATTTAACCTTGTTACATATGGATACTTCTTTATTCTTATAAATATTTTGAGTTTTGCTCTGAGACAACTTATTTGGAAAGAATTTGATCCCTTGAGTCTTGGTTTTAAACTTTGTCAATCTGGACCACAGCACCCTTTAGTCTGGTGCTAACTTTGACAAACTGCTTAGTGGTCTATCTAATTCTCTGCAAATTATGAAGTTCTTTATTCTGGCTGGTGGGGAAATAAATCATTCTGAGCCCTATGTGAGCTCCAAGTACTATTTCTTCTAGTACTTACTTTCAGATTAGATGGTTCCCTTATACATGTGCTGACCAGTACTGGACTGAAGACTGGAGGAGGACTGACTCTATTGGCTCTCCAGGGCTCTTTCTCTGTGCAGTGATCTTCTTCCCTGTAGTTTACCATGAGAATTTTAGCTGCTTGGTCTCCTGGAACTCTCAACTCCAACTCCTAAACTTAAGAAGTCTACTGGGTTTTGACTTGGTTCCTCTTCCTGTCAGGCAGTAAGCTAGGCAATCATATGGCACACCTCACTTACTTTTTGTCTCATAAAGAAATTGTCTCATGTCTTAAAAACATTTATGGCCTGATGCTGACTGTCTTAAACAATGTTTCATATATTTTGCCCTTTCTTTTAAGTTATTTCAGGAGGAAGGCAAATTCCTATTACTTCATTGTGATCAGAAGTGAAAGTACCTTATAATTATTTATTATGACTGTGCTACGATCTGAATGTTTGCATCCCTTCAAAATACATAAGTTGAAATCCTGAACTCCAAAGTGATGGCATTAGGTGGTGAGATATTTTGGAAGTGATTAGGTCATGATGGTGTAAGACTAGAGAATGGGATGAGTGCCCTGATAAAATAGAGCTCCCAGCCAGGGGCAGTGGCTCATGCCTTTAATTTCAGCATTTTGGAGATCAAGGCAGGAGGATCCCTGGAGACCAGGAGCTTGAGACCAGCTTGCGCAACAAAGCAAGACCTTGTCTCTAAACAAATAAGAAAAAAAAGAAAGGGAAATAGGTGGGCATAATGGAGCACACCACCTACAGTCCCAACTACTCAGGAGAAAGAGGCATGAGTATTGCTTAAGTCCAGGAGTTCAAGCCCGTATTGTGCTATCATCACACATGTGACTAGCACCTGGGTGACAGAGCAGGACCCTATCTAAAAAAAAAAAAAAAGAGAGAGAGAGAGGAAGAGAGAGAGAGAGAGAAGAGAGTTAGTTCCCTGTCCCTCCTGCCACATGAGAACACAGTAAAAAGATAGCCATCTATGAACCAGAAAGCAAGCCCTCACCAGGCAGTGAATTTGCCAGCACTTTGGTCTTGGGCTTCCTAGTCTCTAGAGCAGTGAAAATAAATGTCTGTTGCTTATAAATCACTCAGTCTATGGGATTTTTGTTATAGCAGCTGAAGTGGACTAAGACAAACTGTGTTTCCCCTCACCAAACTGTGACGGCCTTAACAGTAGAGCTTTGTATTCTAGTACCCAGTTATTTTATACCTAGGAGTGTCAGTTATTTTAAACACAGGAGTTTCTCAACATTTTTTTAAACAAATAACTGTAGCTAAAGAAAAATGAAGAGAGAGACAGAGAGAAAGACAGATAATTAACTGGAACCTAAATTAGATGTATCTAATTTAGGGATCTCCAGAACACTGTTGCTGCCAGAACTCTCTTCAAACACAAGGCTGAATGTTATCCAGTACTAACCTTAAAGTGAGACGGCCTACAAAGCCACTTAAACAAGTAGAAATCAACATGTATTATAGTGCATAGTACATGTACTACTTATCACTATTAATCAGAGCACACAAAAATATGTTATTATGTGAAAATCAAATAATGTATTTTGACTTAGTCTGATAATAGTTAAGTACTGAAGCTCCCTGAATTACAGAGATTCTTTCGTTGATAATGATTTGACCTCTTCTGGTTATACTGCCATGTTGTGGGAAGACAATTATACGATGTTTAACTAAGGAAATGTTTCTGTAATTGCTATCATTAAACATCTCATGTAGATTATTATATGAGAGATTATTACCTGACAGTCTGACAAATTTGCACTCTTTAGTGGAAGAAAATGGTATCAGATGAACAAATATTAACATTAAATCATGAGTTTTACAAAAAGCTGTCCCTTGTAGAGACAGCTTAGAATATGTTATAGGTTGAATTGTGTCCTCTCAAAATTCACACCTTCAAGTCCTAACTTCAGAATGTGAGTACCTCAGAATGTGTCCCTAGTTGGAAATAAATCCTATTTCCAACAGATGTTATTAGTTATATGAGGTCTTACCAAATAGGCTGGTCCCCCCCAAAATCCAGATGACCGACTGGTCTCTTTATAAAATAGGGAAATTCAGACACAGACATATACACAGGGGGAATGCTGTGTGAAATTGAAGGCAGAGATTAGGGTGATGCTTTTGCAAGCCAAAGGACACCAAAGATTGTCAGTAACCCACCAGAAGAGACATGAAAAGCATGAGACAAATTGTTCCTTCTCAGTCCTCAAATGGAAATAATCCTGCTAATGCCTTGATTTCAGACTACCAGTCTCTACAACTGGGAGACAATAAATGTGTGTTATTTAAGCCACTCTGCCCTAGCAAACTAATACAAATGCTAAGTTATCTCAGTTAAAATGTACATGAAGATTATCTAGTCCTCCCTAAACAGAAGGGTATAGGAAATTGGAAATTAACATTCCTCAAGCAACTATTATCTCACTTTGTGATGTGGGTCTTCTTTTACTTGTTCTGCATACAAGTGAAACTCAGGTTAAATAACTAATTCAGATCGTACGATCAGAATTCAAACCCTTGTTTATCTAATCTTATGCCCATATTTTTTCTATCATACCACAGTGTTCTTCAAATGTCAGACATTGAAGAAGCAGGAAGAGAATGGAGAAATCAGGTGATGAATGAGCCTGGTCCCATCTTCAATCATACTCTCCCTTTGCATGTGAGATTACATACTCATAGGTCCCAGGGATTAGGGTGTGGGCATCATTGAAGGAGTACTGTTCTTCTTATTACATATCTAGGATAGGTTATAGGGAATTTATAATAATCTCGTATAAAAGAATTATAGCAGAATTCTTTATAGTTTTGGAAAGAAGCCATTTATCTTTGTCAACTGTTTATTCTCCTTTTGAGAAACAGCTAATGGTTTGTCTTATTACTGAGCTCTGATGGAGACAGAATCCTTAACCATGGAACATCAGTTGAAAATGTGTTGGAGAACGACTCTCTGTGGGTCTTTCATGTTTCCACACATCTCATTTTCAGATCTATGTTTCAAATTCTTCTAAGAATGTTTGCATGGCAGCTTGGAGGATAGAGATTATGTGTCTCTCACAGCCAAAGGTTGTACAGGTTTTCTGGCAGCCCCTTTAAAATCATGGGGCTCCCTAGGGACAGACTCCTCAGCTCTGACACAAACCCACAATGTTTGATCTATGTGGGGGCCTGGGGACCTTGGAAACAAAGAGAACTTAGACAAATACCAAGTTTTGTCTGCCTATTCTGCCATGAGTAATAAATTCCTTTGTCTCTAATCCAGGAATTTTGTGTCTTCTACCAGCATCTG
This sequence comes from Perodicticus potto, assembly GCA_963574655.1. NCBI lineage: Eukaryota > Metazoa > Chordata > Mammalia > Primates > Lorisidae > Perodicticus > Perodicticus potto. Next base: position 49,602 of record CAUYRH010103653.1, read on the forward strand.
TGAAATGTGGCAAATAATTTGTTAGTTTGTCAAAAGAGTAAAATCTCAGACCCTTGAAAGTTCATGCCAGTTATGGCAATAAGAATGGCATGTTGATAGAGACATGGCTTCTGGAAGAGGAAGAACAAGGGCATTTTGTGGGCTGGGTTAGGGGATATGGGATGCCTTTCCTGGGGCTGGTAGTGAACCCTCTTAGCCTTTGGTGGGTGAGATGGAGGAGAAAGGGTCCCCTCCTGCCTTACCTTTCAGTGAGACTGGGGCCAGGATGTGGGATGGTAACAAGCTCTCTGACTGGTACCTTTGTTTTTCACTCTCCTCTAGGCAGGAGTAGAAAGCATCAAGGAGTCTCTCAAACTTAAAGTTTTAGGCAGAACCAAAGCATTAGCAATTTGTTGGGTTGGATTGAACCATGACACTGTTGCTCAAAACCAGAAGTGCCTTGTTAACTGGAGTGCAGTCTCTCTTCTATCCCCGCAGTCTCTCTTCTATCCCCCCTGGTGTGTATGTGTGTGTGTTTGTGTGTGTGTCTTTCTCTCTGTGACCCCATTTCCTCTTTCTCACTCTACCCCACAGTAGCTACTTTCTGCGTGTTCTGGGAGACATCCTGCACAGACCAAGGGCGGGTGCCTGGATCCTGCTCATGCAGTTAAGGCAAGTATTGTAATGTCAGACGGATACTAACAAGACCTGTTAAGTGGGCTCTTTGGCCAATTCAAAGTATTTTTTTTCTTTTTTGTGGCTTCTACTAATTGATTTGTTATATGCTGTGCTTGTCACATTAGTGGTGCAGTAGGTTATCCCAGTCTGGAAAGAGCTGCAGACAGAGAAGTATCATACTAGTAGGACAAGTTCCACTGTCACTTGTCACCAGAAGTCCTTAAAATTGAATTAGTATTCATAGACCAAGCTTTCACTATCAAGATGAAGGCTTTTTGTTTGGCAATTCAGAAGACTCGATCTCAACAGCCCTTACTAAGGTGTTATCATACCTTCACTAAAAGGGGGGTGGCTGATAAACCCTGAGAAAACCCAAGTTTCCCAAGTGAATCTTTTTGGAACTGTCAGGATGGATTCATAGAGCTCATTTCAATCAGCAGTCAAGAAACAACTGCTATTTCTTTGCTCCCCAGCACCAAAAAAAAAAAAAAAATGTAGCACCTTGTCAGACCCACTGGGTACTGAAGATAATATACATTTCTAGAACTGATGATTTTACCAATACTGCCTTTATCAGAAGGAGGAAGCCTCCATTTGGAGGTGGCCCACAGGGTTTCGAACCAACAGCCTTTGAAGTCTACCAGCTGCACACCTGTTGAAGAACAAATACGAGCTTGCTACTGCATACTTATCAAAACATTATGCCTGGCCATGGAAGCCTTCCAACTCTGACTTGACATCTGTTTGGAGTGGGTTCTTCTGGACTCAGTAACTGATAAGGAAGGCAGGGCTCAAAATGCTCAAGCACACTGCTTCTCAGATGAGAACATCCAAGAATATACCTGCCCTGACCCTAGATGAGTCTCAGTTGTATATGAAAAAGTGAAAGCCATCTTCCTGGGGGAAACTTTACCCCCTGTCTTTCCACAGGAAACTAAGGTACTGACTCAATAAAGACCTCAATTCTTAAAGATTTTACTAAATGACTGTGCCAGATTTATCAACATTGACATTTGCTCAGTCTCCTGATCAGTTGACTCCAGCCTTAAGATTTAGGGAATAGACAAATATATAGGACAGAGTTAGAAGATTAGCAATAGTAAAAAGTTTCACTGTTCATTCATTAAAGGATTCTCTCATACTTTAAATGCTTGAATCTCAAGGAAATGCTAGAAAACCCATAGTTGGAAAAACATTATTTAGGATACAAAAAACCAATATTAGCCTAAAGATACCATAATGTTGATGGACGGCCTCTCCCACTGAACTTCCTACATGCTGTTAAATATAGATATTAAAACAGAAAGTCATATTCATCTTAATTTGGGGTTCTTTATATTTCTTACTGACAGCCTTATGGGCTGTTGAGTTTCTTCTCTGAAAAGTTTAAATGGTGGTATCTCTAAGAGCTTGAAATTTAAAATTTTGTATTTCTACTTTGTTTAATAAGCACTTTCCAGAAACCATCATTTCAATGATTAGCTCAAGAAAAGTAAGTTCTGTTCAACATTTCACCTAATTTTGGAAGACATTTTTTACAAAAGTAATCTCCATGGGCAAGGAAATCATCATCAACTACAACATTAACTAGACTACATAAAGTAAAAAGTAGAAAAAAATGATTTCATATGCTGGCATTCTCTTTACTATTCTTCCCAATGTTTTTCTTTCTTTTGGAAAAACAAGTCGTAATTTTTTAATCTTCACAAACGTGATATAACTGCTGTATAGCTAGGTTATAATAACAGCACAACCAGGATTTCCCCATATCTTGCCCTTTGTCCAATATCTTTCCTTGCTCCTTGAGAGAAGGTTATTGTCCAATAATTACACACCTTGTTGTACCTTATTACCATACTATCCTACATTCTTCTCCTTTACCTTATTAGCAAAAAGGATGGGCGTGATAGAGAAGACATCACAAAAATAAGCCCTTATCAATTCCTGACACAAATCATAAACACAAATTATGAGAAATATAATTAGACAAAACTAATGAAAATATAGATAATATGTATTGAGTCCTTTAAAATTTCATTCTTCTTCTTCACGAGAATGTAGATACTTTTAATAAGAAAGAGTTGAGAAGAATAGCGTTAACAGGAGGGGAATGAAAGAGAAGGACTTCATTTCTCATTCCAGATCTGACTTCCTCACTATCCAAATTCTGGTTCTTATCTAAGAAGATCATAAAAATACATATATCACCTCCTGTTGTCCTCTCCATTTTCCAATTTTCAGTTCTTCTCTGTTCTTCGCTTCAGTAAGTTTAAGACTAACTGCTAAAGGATGTTATTTCAGCCTCCACTATAACAACTCAGGAATTATGCTGTATGATTACGTCTGTTTCTGATGAGTCCCATCATGCTAATTAAGGCCATCAGTGAGCAGGAGAAAATCTGGGCAGACAGCAACTCACTTAGCCAAATATTCATATAATGCTTGTTGTAGGCAAAACCCTGGTCCAGGATTATAAATCAATTGGTGAGAAAGATAGGTAGCCTCCATGCACTCAAGAAGCTTATGGTCCAGAAGAGATAAATACTGGATAAAAAATTAAGCTGCAAACATCATCAGAGAGAATAGAAGAAGGTATGAGGATATAAACTGGCCTGGAGTAGGACAGGTTGATTTGGAGAATGAGGAAAGGCATCCTGGTAAAAGAAAACTTTAAGCTAATCACTTAAGCCTTGTAGAGGTCAGTGAAAATGTTCTTGGGAGGGAAAGGGAAGCTGATGGAGGTTAAAAGCAATGATCCAGGAAAAGAAAACATGGGCAAGGGGTGGGAAAGAGTAGACCACGGTCCATGAACGGAAAGAAGGAGAATAAGTGGGGTACTCCTTAAAGGAATTTGTGAAATCTCTGTCCTCAGCCCATTTTTCTTCTCATTTTTTATGTTTCCATAGCTTCAATGAACCATAACTTTTATTATGACCTACCAGATCCATAGGTTTACAATTTCATTTCCGTAACTTAGACGTCTCCAATAAACCCCAAATCAGTGATTTTCAACCGATGTGCCACAACACACTGGTGTGACATAAGAGGATCTTAGGTGTGCCATAAACATTTTTAAAGATCAAAAATTAAAGTATTTTCAAAAGAAATTCAAAGCACAGTAAGTATATTATTTTTTTTCCCTCTTTTTTTCTGTGCTATGGATATTTAACTGTAGGTTAAAGTGTGCCATGAGATAGAAAGGTTGAAAAACACTGCTCCAAATTATTGTATACTATGGTCTTCTAGAGGTTTACAACTGAATATCTCAAGGGCACCTCAGATCCCATGTGTGTAGAATCAAACTCATTCTTCTCCCCTGAAAATCAATTTTCTTCCAGTGTCCCCTCTCTCTACATTATCTTGTCTTATAGGCCAGAAACTTAGGAGTAATTTTGGACAACTGTCTCCATCATCCTCCTTGTGATGAACTGCATGTTTGCGTGTCCTTCTCCTAAAACTGATTTTGAAATTCTGATCCCAAAGGTGGTGGCATTTGTTTCTTTTTTTTCTTTTTTTTATCTTTAGAGATGGGGTCTCACTATGTCGCCCAGGCTGATCTCAAGCTCCTGGCCTCAAGTGACCTCCTGCCTCTGCCTCCCAAAGTGCTGGGATTACAGGCATGAACCACTGTACCCAGCCCCCAGTGTGGTGGTATTTGGAGGTAGGGATTTGGCGAAGTAATTGGGGTCATAAACGGGGTTTCTAATGACAGGCCTAATGCCCTTATAAAAAGACAAAGCTCATATTAATCTCTCTCCACTCTGCCATGGGAAGATGCAGCAAGAAATCAGCAATAAACTTTCTGTGAACCACAAAGCAGACCCTTACCAGACTCAAATCTGCTGGCACTTTGATCTTGGACTTTCCAGCCTCCGGACCTGTGTGTAATAAATGTTTGTTGTTTAAACCACCTGGTTATTTAAATGACACTCCCCTACCACAGCTGACCTATAATCAAACATATTAATTTTCTTCTCATGTACCTCTTGAGAACATCTAAAATTTTTCCATCTCCCTATCAGCGCTTCAGTCTAAACAGTCACCAACTTACCTCTGGGCTACTGAAGACACACCGTCTGGTTTCTCTGCATTCATATTCTAGCCACGATATACTTATTCTCCACTCTACAACATCAAAATTATTCCATACATTATAGATTTTCTGCTTCTGTTTAGGATGGGGGAAAAAACTGGGGGAAAAGTCTCAATTGGAAGAAAATCACAAGATAATCTGAAAATTCACATTTTTTTGAACCACTTATTAAACAGAAGTCATAGGATAAGCAACTACACTAAACCCCAAGGAAGACAAGGGCTTGTAGAAAAGATGAGATGGTTGCACCACCTTACCTGGGTTGAGTGCCACACAGCAATAGTAAGAGTAACTCAGCTAAATTTTTTAAGAAATAAGTATAAGCTAAGTGTAGGCTAAAAGAAGATAGAACTACTAGGGGAACTGCACTGAGAGTTCATTCCTACTGGCAGACTCATCTGTTAGACCTCTCTAAATATTCACAAAAAGAGTCCATAGAAAGCATCACTTAGGGTGCCATGGGGAGGGGAAAACAGCAGTGCTGTGAAGTGAGAAAGACTTGAGCACCACTAGCACCGTTCTGGTCATCACAGAAACGTTAATCTACTGTGAGACAGAAAACCCCTGCAGGGAATGAGTTAAAAACTCCTTCTAGCAATGAATTGGTTAGGTTGTATTTTTAATCTTGGTAGGAATGTAAGAGACCAGATATGTGATTAGGATGGACTTCTAGTTAAAATGCACTATTTCTGACTTGCAAAACTATACTCTAAAAATATAAGCTGACTGTTCATAAGCTTAAAAAACAAACTCTGTGCAGCTGGATAAGAGTAAGAGAAAAAGTCCACTGTCCTTGAGATAGTGGCACAAACATATGTTGTGCCAAGAAGTAAAATCGGGAAAGTACAGGACCACTGAGAAGACCACAAACCTTATACCCAGGGATGGAGGATGTCCTGTGACAAAACGGAGAGTAACATCATACTGCCTCCTACCACCAGTTAACAGGTTTGGAATAACGTGTAAGAGCAATCCACTTGTTTAGGAGAGGCGAGAACAAGAAGAGAGACCCTCTCTGAGTGACAGAACAAAGGAGGGGCCTACAATTAAGGTGGGAGATACATTGAGAAAAACTCTTTTACAAATCAGCTTCCACCCTAAATACAAAGTGATGCTAGAGGAATTTGAAGTCTGTGGTGTGCTGATAATAACCATACTGCCAACAAATTCAAATCCTGCTCATCTCTGGGGGCAAAACCACCACCCTCCAAAACAAAACAACAGACTCAGAGTCTCACACTAAAGACCTAGAACAAGGAACAACCTGCTTCGTTCCATCCATAAAAGCTCAGCCTCTGTTATCCTAAATACATGGGTCATTAGGAACATTTTGAGATACACAAAAATCAAGAAACATAAAATCCACACAGACGGAAACAAATGAGGCCTCCTGGCAACATCGATAAGCAGAGCATGGGTGCATCAGAGAGGACACTGTCAACTGTTTCATGGAAGTGAAATAGTGAATCATAACTCAGTCTGTCTCCAAACATTTGTGATGAGCCACGTGTGATGTTCAAGCTTTATGTAAAAAGTGTGAGGCAAGCAGAAAATCAAAGAAAGGCAACGCAATGGCAACAGACAAACGATCTCTGATTTGAATCAGATATGAAAGATGTTGGGAGTATCAAGACAGGGAATTCAAAGTGTCTATAGCTAATGTTTTCAATGTTCTAATGGAAAAGCTGGAAAACGAGCAAGATAAGATAAATTATCTCAGTACAGAGATTCAAAACTGTAAGAAAAAAATCCAACAAAAATGCTATAAATGAAAAGCACAATAACAGAGATGAAGTATGCCTCCAAGGAGTCCATACGCAGACTTACAACGAAAACAAAGAAAGAATTGGAGGCTTTAAAAGATAAAGCAAGAGAACGTATCCAAAATTAAACACTAAGAGACCAAAGAATGGAAGGGAAAAAGAACAAAACATTCAATATATATTTGGAACAAATTCAAACTGGAATCACAGAAAGGAAAAAAGAGAAGAAAAAAAACCCAGCAGAATTACTGGAGAAAATGCCTGAGAATTTTCCAAAATCAATGATAGACATCTAACCCCAGACACAAAAACTACAGAGATTAACATGAAAAAGCATCTAGGCATATCATATTCAAACTGTTGAAAACCAAAGACTGAAAAAAATCAAAAATCTTGAAAGTAACCAGAAATGAGATGAGAATGACGCATTACCAAAAGAGACATAAAGATACAAAAACAGGAAAGTTCTCATCAGAAACTATGCCTGCCAGTAGATTAGAGTGAGATCCATTAAGTACTGAATGAAATATCTTATCAACTGAAAATTTTATGGCAAATAAAAGTATTTTCTAAAAAAGGACGAAAATTAAGACTTTCACTGAAAAATAAGAATTGAGACAATTCTTTTCCAAAACTTTTAAGGAAGTTCTTCTGACAGGAAGTATTTAATAACAGGAAAACTTTGATATACACAAAGACGTAGGAGTGCTGGCAGTGGAATAAATATAAAACACATAATTTTAAAATTTTAGTTGTTCTACCTAAAATGTAATAGACTAAAGCAAAAAGTAATGGCAATGCATTTGTGTTTTTTATACATATACAGGTAAAATGTTTGACAAAAATAACATAAAGAATGGAAAGAAGAAATTGCCAATGTAAGGATGTAAGGTCCTTAACTTGCTTATGAATCAGTATAATGTATTTTAAGGTAGATGCTAACAAATTAAAGATGTATATTATAAACCCTAGAGAAGCTACCATAAAGGGTATGTTGTCAGGTATCAATAGTGGAGAAAAATGAAATCACAAAAAATATCCAAGTAATCTAAAACAAGGCAAAAATAAACAAGGAAAGGAAAAGACAGAACAAATAGAAAACAGCTTAAAGATGGCAGATTTTAATTAAACCATATTAATATTATAACAAATATAAACAATGTACACACACTAAGTAAATAACAGATATTGTCAGATTTAATGAAAAAAGTATAAAGTTTATAAAGAACCTACTTTAACTATAAAGACATATTAGAAAAAAAAGCATGTTTTGGCAGAAAAATAGAGACATAGACAGTTGGAACCAAATAGAAAAACAGGAGATGAAACCAGTCTCTTACAGCCATCTGATAAACCAAGCAAAAGCATACACTGATGGAAAGAATTCTTATTCATAAATGGTGCTGGGAGAACTGGATAACAACATGTAAAAGACTGAAACTGGACCAGCATCTTTCACCACCTGTATCTGATTCAAAATGTATAAAAGATTTAAATCTAAGGTATGAAAGGATAAAAATCCTAGAAGAAAGTGTGGGGAAAACTCTTGAGGATGGCAAGGGAAAGATTTTATGAAAGACTTCTGTGGCAATTGCAACAACAAAAATTAACAAATAGGACTTAGTAAGCTGAAAAGCTTCTGCACAGCTAAAGACACAGTAATCAAAACAAGTAGGCCACCTTCAGAATGGGAAAAGAAATTTGCATGTTACAAATCTGATCCTTGATAACTAGGATCTATGGAGAACTCTAATTAATCAACAGAAAAAAAGAGTAAACAATCCCATCTATCGCTAGGCAAGAGACACAAACAGAACCTTCTCTAAGAAAGATAGACGAATGGCTAACAAACACATGAAAAAAAATGCTCATCATCCTTAATCATCAGAGAAATGCAAATGAAAACTACCCTGATATATCACCTAACCCCAGTGAGAATAGCCCACATCACAAAGTCCCAAAGTTGCAGATGCTGGCCTAGATGTGGACAGAGGGGAACACTCTTACACCATTGGTGGGAATGCAAACTAATATAGCCTCCTTGGAAAGAAGTGTGGAGAATCCTCAAAGAACTCAAATTCAATCTCCCATTTGATCCTGCAATCCCACTACTAGACATTTACCCAGAAGAAAAAAAATCATTTTATCATAAAGACATTTGCACTAGATTGTTTATTACAACTCAATTTACAATCACCAAGATGTGGAAACAACCTAAATCCCGTCAACTCAGGAATGGATTAATAAACTGTGGTGTATGTATACCACGGAATACTATTCAGCCATAAAAAAGATCATGACTTTACATCTTTTGTTTTAACCTGGATGAAGTTGATACACATTCTTCTTAGTAAAGTATCACAAGAATAGAAAAGCAATTATCCAAAGTACTCAATACTAATGTGAAGCCAGTAGACAGTCTAATTCATGCCCACAGAGGAAACAAACTGATTTCAATTCAAGCTGGGAGGAGGAGGAACAAGGGAGCGAGGGAGAGTAGAGCAGGGGAAGTTTGAGGTGCTTCCACATAACTGGCACAACATAGGAGTGTGTGGCAAACCTTTTGGGTGCGGGACACAACTACAAGAAGTTGTGTACTGACTTAGGTGTTTGTAAACTCTCCCTAAAATTTAAAATACATAAATAAATGGCTTAGAAAAGGAGGAAAAAAGAAATAAAGAATGAAAAAAGTATACCATGCAAACTCTATATACCATATTTTGCCATATATAATGTGCTCTTTTGCCCAAATTTTTGAGGGAAAAATAAGAATGAATACTAAACATGGGTAATAGTTTTATTTATGCTTACACGTTAAAAGTGTAACTCTAGCATGGTGCCTGTGGCTCAAAGGAGTAGGGTGCTGGCCCCATATACCGCAGGTGGTGAATTCAAACTCGGCCCTGGCTAAAAACGGCAAAAAAAAAAAAAAGTGTCACTCTATGTTAAAAAAATAAATGCTAACATTCCTTTACAATACATAAAACAAGTACCTAAATATGTACAAAAATTTAAAATAAAAAATTAAAGTAAAAGATTTTTTTCCCCAAAAGTTTGGGCCAAAATCATGGGTGGGTCTTATACATGGGAACACATTATACATTTTGAAATATGGTAGCTATAGAGTCCAGACAAAGTGGACTTCAGAACAAGAAATATTACCAGGAAATAGTAAGACCTCTTTATAATAATAAAGTCAATTCTCCAAAAACATATAACAATCCAAATATGTAATCGTATACAAACATGAAAATACAAATCAAAATACATGAAACAAAAATGGATAAAAGTGGGAAAAAATAGATGAAGCCACAATTATGTTTGGAATCTTTAACATCTCTCCCTCAGCAACAGATAGAGGAAGAAGTGAATGAATAGAAGACCTGAAAAGCACCATCAACCAGAATTAACTGTTCAACATTTGTAGAACCCACTACCCAACGACAGCTGAATATGTACTCAAAAATTGAACAGACTCTGGGTCGTGCAACAAATTCAAACAAAGTCTATTCTCTGATAATAACAGAAATTGAATTAAGAGACAGATACATCACTAAGAGATTCTTGATCTTATCAACAGAAATTAATGAGAAAGATATTTGGAAAATGCAAAAGACTAGGAAATTAAATAACACACTTCTAAATAACCAATGGGTCAAAGAGAACCTCTGAAGTAAAACTAAAAACATTATCAACTGAAAGAAGATGAAAACAGGGCACATCAAAATGTACAAAATATAGCTAAAGCAATGCTTAGAGAAAAGCAAAATCTTAAATAAGATCTTGAATCTTTATATTATATTTAAATAGAAGAATAACTGTTAAAACAGTAACCTAAGCTTTTACCTTAGGAAATTACACAATGAAGAGCAAATTAAACCCAGAACAACCAAAAAGAAGTAAATAAAACCACTAACAGTAGAAATCAATAAAATTGAAAATAGAACAATAAAAATCAATGACACCCAGAGCTAGTTCATCAGCTGAAAATAATCAACTTAATAAATCACTAGCCACTTAAGTAGGAAAAAAAGAGAGATGACACACATTACTAGTATGAGGAATAAAAGAGAGAATGCTGGCTCAGCGCCCATAGCACAGTGCTTATGGCGCCAGCCACATGCACCCAAGTTGGCAGGTTCAAACCTAGCCCAGACCAGCAATGACAAGTACAACAAAAAATAGCTGGACATTGTGGTGGGTGCCTCTAGTCCCTTGGAAGGCTGAGGCACGAAAATTGTTTAAGCCCAAGAGTTGGAGGTTGCTGTGAGCTGTGACACCACAGCACTCTACTGAGGGTGACATAATGAGACTCTATCTCAAAAACTAAAAAAACAAATAAAATAATAAATAAATAAATTACAAACTTAGACAAAATTTCTTAAATACATAAACTACAAAATCCTAGTTAAAAAGAAGTAATTAGGCAACTTAGACAAAATTTCTTAAATACATAGAATACAAAATCCTAGTGAAAAAGAATAGCCTAAGTAGCTCCATTACATTAAAACTTAAGTTCTTAGTTAAGTACCTTCCAAAAAGTAAAACTTCTGGCCCTGATGGTTGTTCTGGCAAATGTTAGCACCATAAAGAGGAAATCATACCACATACACACTATGCCTTCCAGAAACTTAGAGGTGGAAACAGTCCATATATCATTTTAAGAAAACAGCACTACCTTGATTCCAAACCAGGAAAAAAAAAATTACAAAAAAATAATAATAATAGATATAGAACAGTAAATTTCATGAAAAAAATGAGTGCAAAAATGTTCAGCAAAATTTTAGCAAATCAACAAGAAATATAATAATATAATATATTATTATATTATATTATAATAAGGAAAATATAATGTTATATATACATGCATGACCAAATGACTATAACCAGAAAATTCATGGTCAGTTCAGTATTCAAAGCAAACCAAAGTAATCTGCTTTATAAAAAGACTAAAGAATAAAAATTATACTGTTATCTCAGTGAGTGCATAAATAGCATTTTGCGGAATTCAGCATCCATAATAAAATATTTTTAAAATCTATAATAAAAAAGAACAATCTCACCATGATTAAAGGCCTCTATTAAATCCCTACAACCAACATCATATTTAACAGTGAAATGAAATGAAATGCTCCCCTTCATTGCAGATCAGGAACAAAGCAAAACTGTCCTCTATCGCTACTCATTTTCACCATTGTACCTGAAGTCAGAGGCAGTGCAACAAGCAAGAAAAGGAAATAGGCAGATTGGAAGAAGAAACAAACTGTTTCTAAAGGTAGATGACATAATTGTCTCCACAGAAAAATCCCCCTCTCAATCTAATAACTGCTTCTAGAACTAATTAGTAAGGTCATAGTCTTACTGGGGTGTGCAACCTGCCCCTCACGGTGGCGTGCAGATTATTTGAAGACTGTTTTGCTGATCTGCGATGTTGGATATTGTGAAAAGTGTACAAAGAACTTTTTTTTTTTGCTCATCAGCTTTTCTTAGTGTTTGTGTATTTAATATGTAGCTCAAGCCACTTTGTCAATATAAAAAAGGCAATCCTATTCCTATACCCTGCAATAAACACCTGAAATTGAACTGGAACTCTATCACTGCGGTGGGCATACACAATGGCACAGCACTTAGAAAAGTTATTTGTTGGGAAGTTAAACACATGCATTATGATCCCGAATGCTACTACTGAGTATTCACTCAAGAGAAATAAAGACTAAATTTTTACATAAAAACCTGCTTGTGGGTGTTTATAAGCAGTTTTATTAATAATCACCCCGTGCTGGAAACAATCTAAGCTACTGAATGGATGAACTATTGTACATTTAAACAATGAAATACACGTCAGCAATAAAAAGGAACAGACTGTTGAAACATGCGACAACTTGAGTGATCTCAAGGGCATGATGCTGAGTGAAAGAAGCCAGATCCTAAAAGTGACATTCAGCATCATACTATTTATATGACATTTGGGAAAAGGCAAAACTATAGGGACAAAGACCAAGTCAAGAGTTGCCAGGCTTTGAGAGCAGAGGATGTGTTTAACTACCAAGAGGCAATAAAAAGGAATTTAGGAGGTGATAAAAATGTTAGAGTTCTGCTCCTTGAATGAGGTGGTGGATACATAACTAGATTAGTCAAAACTCAGATTGTACATCACAAAGAGTGTATTCTACTGAATGTAAATTAAAAATAAATTTTTAAATATTTTATGGCTTCCTCTTGTTCTTACGACAACAAAAAATATTTTCAACATGATTTCAGAGGCTCTGTGTGGTCTGATTTTTCCTTACATCTCCACCCTCACAGTGACCCCTGCTATCGTTCACTCTCAAAGCTCCAATACAGCAACATTTTTCTTTTTTTTTTTTTTGCAGTTTTTGGCCAAGGCTGGGTTTGAACCCACCACCTCTGGCATATGGGGCCAGCACCCTACTCCTTTAAGCCACAGGTGCCACCACGCTTTTCATTTTTCAAATACCTGTCCTCTCTTACTTTGGAAATGTTGTCTATACTGCCTGGAAATCTCTTTTCCCACCTTGCTTGCAAGTGCCATTATCTTAGTTTTTCTTAGTCCTTCAGATTACTGAGCAATTATTATTTTTTCTGAGATGACATCTCTGATCTTCTCCTATGATAAGTTTTATAGCCTCTAATCCCTTATTCGTAGTATTTACTCCCAATAGCATATAGTCTGTTTGATTAATATTTTTATTTTCTACTAGACTGTTAAGTTCTGAGATGGCAGAAACCATGCCTTTTATTTCCCAGTCCCAAGGTAATGTGGTGCGTGGTATATAGTAGATACTAAATACATATTTTGAATTAATTGAATAAATAAATAAGAACTTTAAAAATTTTCTTTAATTGATAAATAAAAATATGTATTTAAGGTGTACAATATGATGTTTTGACATAGATATATAGACATATACAATGTGAAATGGAAAAATAAAACTAACATACTCATAATCTCACATACTTACTATTTAGTGGTGAGAATACTCAGAATCTACTCTCCTAGCAATTTATAAGTATAACTACACTGTTATTAACTATAGTCACTGTGTTGTACAATAGATCTCTTGAACTTATTCTTCCTAATGGAAAGTTTATATCCTTTGATGAACATTTCCCCAATCCTATCCCTAGTCCAGTATCTACTAATCACCATTCTACTCCAATAAGCACATAAAAGGATGCTCAACAACATTAGTCATTAGGAAAATGCAAATCAAAACCACAGTGAGATTCTACTTTATAATGACTAGAGCAGCTATCATCAAAAATACAAGCCATACAAGTGTTTGCAAGAAACTGGAAACCTCATACATTACTGGTAGGAATGTAAAATGGTGCTGCCATTGTGGAAAAGAGTTTGGCAGTTCCTTTAAACAATAAGCGTGGAGTTAACATGTGACCCACCTTTGAATGTCTTACTCAATATCATCTAATGATTCCATTTCTCCATGTCTACCCAAGAAAAGTGAGATTGTATGTTCACACAAAAACTTGTACATGAATGTTCGTAGCATCATTATTGATAATTGTCAAAAGGTAGAAACCAGCCAGATGTCCACCAACTAACGAATAGATATATGCTATGTCTGTGCAATGGAATATTCAGCTATAAAAATAAATAATGGGCTGATAAATGCTGCAACATGGATGAATGTTAAAAGAAGCCAGTTACCAAAAAGATCACATGATTCCATAATTCCACTTAACACAATATGACCACAATAGACAAATCTATATAGAGACAGTAAGTAAATCAATGGTTTCCTAGGGATAGGGACTTGGGGGAGAAGGAGTGATCACTAATGGATTTCTTTCTGGGAAGAAGAAAGTGTTGCAAAATTAGATTGTGGTGATGATTGCATAACACTGTGAATTTACTAAAAAAAAAAACCACACCCACAAGTATTTCTTTAAGTAGATGAATTGTATAATATGTGAATTATATCTCAGTACAGTTGTTAAAATATCAAAAGCATAGAGGTTCTTTTAACTACCAAGAGAAAACACAAAGTTTCTAGCTAGAAACATTAATTTGATAGGCATTTGTACATGAGGAAAGAAATGACCTATCAGGGTAGTCAGAAGGTCAAAACGAGGCTCAGTTGACTCTCTTCACTTGGCTAATTCATCAAAGTGAATCATTTTGAAACCTTGAAAAAACTCAAGGTAAGAATTCGATACCATCTAATGAGTACATTTTTATTGTATTTATCATAATCACAGTTGCTATCGCATGTGCATTGTTAATAGCTCACTTTTCTGTGGGTTGTGCTATTTCAGTTGGCTCTAAAAGTGTCTTAATGGTAGTATAAAACCAGGCAGGATGATTAGCCCATTTGCAGACAATGTGCCTATTTGAGGAGGAGAGGAAAGAAAAGCAGAAGAGAGAAGGAAGGGAGTAATAGGAGTAGTAATAACTTAATAATTCTACTAACATTCTTTATTGGGATTTTCTATGAGTGAGGCCTTTGGCAATTGAGTCTGGGGAGTGGGGGAAATGGAGTCAACCAAATCACTAGTAACTTCAGTGACCAAATTTCAAACGTAATTATTCTTCTTTTTCACTGATGACTGTTTGCAAATGTGTAACTGTATGTAAAAGGGTTATTAGACATTAAGTAATTTGAATTTTAAAATAATGGAAAAACTAGTGTTTCATATTCATTTATGGATTATTGGGGTTTCTTTTTTTTTTTCAAAAAAGCCACTTTTGGATGCATCTGAAATGTTAGCTGAATAACATTTTCATAGGAATATTTTGCTCTAAGAGGAAATGCTGAGGAGCTTTCTAAGAAAATTTCAAATGAGTTTTAATTGACTTGCCTGGAGAGTACAAGTATAGTTTCAAATGAAGGTTAGCAAAGTCATTAGGGTATGTGTTTGGAAGAGCATCTAATAATCACAAAGGGGAAACCTATGAGACTGGGAGAGGTGAGTTTCAGGGAAATGCTAATCAAAACCACCTTGAGATATCACCTGACCCCAATGAGAATAGCCCACATCACGAAGTCCCAAAGCTACAGATGCTGATGAGGATGTGAAGAGAAGGTGACACTTAACACAGTTGGTGGTACTGAAAACTAACACAGCCTTTTTGGAAAGAAGTATGGAGAATCCTCAAAGACCTAAAAGTAGACCTTTAATGTGATCCCACAAGCCCATGACTGGGCATCTACTCAGAAGCAAAAATATAATTTTCTCATAATGACATTTGCACCAGAATGTTTATTGCAGGTAAATTTACAATCACCAAGTTGTGGAGCCAACCTAAGTGCCCATCAACCCATGAATGGATTAATAAACTGTGGTATATTTATACCATGGAATACTACTATAAAGAAAGATGGAGACATTACATCTTTTATATTTACCCAGAAAGATTTGGAGAACATCCTCCTAAATAAAGTATCACAATAATGGAAACACAAGCCTCCAATGTAATCAGTACTAACACGGGACTAGTAGATGAACAACTACATGCCCACGTGAGAGAAAAACAACATTGAATTCAAGAAGGGGAGAAAGGGGAAGGGGAGGGTTATTTGGTAAGTTCTCACCTCCTAGGATATGGCACAGCTCCTGGGTGAAGGGCTCAACTACTACTTGGATTCTACCTAACAAGTGCAAACCATGTGCCCTTATATTAATCTGAATTTTTAAAAAAGTTAACTATGGTGAAAGGTGTGGGTCTAGTTTCAGTCTTCTACACGTTGCCAGCCAGTTCACCCAGCACCATTTAGGGAATATTTTCCCCACTGAATGTTTTTAACTGGCTTGTCAAAGATCAGATAATGGTAGGTAGCTGGGTTCATCTCTTGGTTCTCTATTCTGTTCCATACATCTACCTCTCTGTTTTTGTGCCAGTACCATGCTGTTTTGATCACTATCGATATGTAGTAGCTGAGGTCTGGTAGCGTGATTCCTCCTCCTTTGTTTTTATTTCTGAGTAATGTCTTGGCTATTTGAGGTTTTTTCTGATTCCATATAAAATGAAGTATTATTTTTTAGAGATCTTTGAAGTATGACAATGGAGCTTTAGTAGGGATCGCTAGCACAAGAATATGGGGAAAGGGGCAAGGGAGGGGAGGGGGGAGAATGGGTGGAAGGAGGGTAATTTGTGGGACCACACCTACAGGGCATCTTAGAAGGGTACAGGTGAAACTTACTAAATGTAGAATATAAAGGTCTTAATACAATAACTAAGAAAATGCCATGAAGGCTATTTTAAACAGTTTGTTGAAAACATTTCAGATTGTAAATGAAACCAGCACGTTGCACCCCATGATTGCACTAATGTATACAGCTATGATTTAATTAAAAAAAGAAAAGTTAACTTGGTTAACATGGTTTTGGAGCATATCACAATTTCAAAGAAATCTTCATGCCTAATATTCCTCACATTCCAACTTTATGCTTTTCTTTCCTGTCCTCACCAAGCTTCCCTGAAAAGTGTGCAGAGATTGTGTAAAAACTCTAGCATATGTTTGAGTTTGAGATTCAGAAACAGGTTATTGGGAGGTACATGTCTGGAAGTTTCAGTGTCATCTAAAGGGGAAATGTCTTTTAAAGTTCAGAAACATTGATTTAAGTAAATTAGTTCAACTTATCAATACTGTCAGTTTGAATTTTCAGAGGTCTATTTGTTTTTCTTCAAGCACCATGTATGCATAATATATATATGCATGCATAGACACATATTTCTGTCATATACATAATAAGTTAATTGACACAGAGTTTTTTAAGCTAACTTTAAACAACTGATCTCTCTAGAGTTCATGTACAATATTTCCTATAGTATATGTTATGGCATTATTATCGTTTAAGAATATATTGCACAAATTATTTCTATTCCTTCTATTGAGGAAGCATATCTGGTTATTAGGAGGTATTTCTAGGTTTGAACATAAGTCAAAAGGAAATTAGATTCTCTATCTTGTCGAACTGCTTACATCTGCTCAGAATGACACCTCAAGTAGTCAGACAGGTGAGACTCAATGGAAACTCATCAGAAAATATGGCTATAACCCCAACAATGGCTGATAGCCTCTACTTAAAAATTCTCCTTATACTTAGAAGGAATCACTTTCCACAAAATGTAGTTGCTATACACTTCATTTAATTCTCTTTTCATAGAACTAGATGTTTATAAATTTGCCACCACCTTTAAAATAACATTTTTTCAAGAGACAGAGTCTCACTTTGTCACCCTCCATAGAGTGCTATGGCATCACAGCTCACAGAAACCTCCAGTTCTTGGGCTTAGGCGATTCTCTTGTATCAGCCTCCTGAGTAACTGGGACCACAGGCACCTGCCACAACACCTGGCTATTTTTTGTTGCAGTTTGGCCGGGGCTGGGTTTGAACCCGCCACCCTTGGTATAAAGAGCTGGCACCCTAGCCACTGAGCCTCAAATAACATTTTTTATCCTATCTCATGTTTTATTAAAATTTTTAGAATTAAGAAATGTGAAAGCATCCTATTAAAATCTCTTACTAGCTTTGAGAAAACACCAAACATGAGTTTACATCTAGGTTCTTCACTTACTGGCTGTGTTACTATTACTCCACATCTTGGTTAGAAATGGGTTTAGTCACACTCATCTCATAGGCTTATTGAAAGGTTTAAATGAGACAAAGCAAATAAAGTGGTCCATCATGAGCACTCAATAAATGACAGCTTATCCATAGTATGGATGGAAATTGGGAAGGATGTCATGGATTCTCTCTGCCGCCTCTCTCCCTATAGGCGAGAGCGTGAAACCTACACAATTAGGTGATTCATTTAAAGTCTCCCAGCTCGTCAGTGACAGTCAATAGCAGGATCTAGGCTTCTGGACGCCTTCCTTCACCAGCATTCCAAGGTTTCCTGTTTCATGTAGGAAAAAATGCTACATCCCTTAGTCCTGAGGGTCCTAAGTGAGCCTTGCCACCCTACCCTTCCAGGCTCATTTCCTGTTGTTGGAACCTCTGTCTCTATAGCCTTATTTGCAGAATTGCTATACTGTTTCATGGAATCTCACAGGACTCCGGGACCTCCTTCCTGTGCTGGGTGATCCCTCCTCTGGAAACTCTCCTGCGTGCCCTCTCCGATGCACTGCCCACTTCCTCTTCCGGATCCCACTATCTTTGTTCTTTTTCTCTCTCAGCACTGTGATGGCTCTGCCCTGGCTTTCTTTGATGTCTGCATCTTTCTACTAGGAAAAAGCTCCAGTGAAAAAGTACTGTTGGTACACTTCTGCTTCAGCTTCTGTTTCCACCCTTGAGATGATACCAGTGGAGAAATGCAGGACAGTTTGGAAGTGATTACTTTTGGCGAGAATATTCGAAAACAGCTGGGAGTGTTCCAGTAAGGTCCTCTGAACAAATATGTATCTCTAAACACCATGGGATGGAGGGGCTTGCGTCAGGTATTCAAATAAACTTTGGAGTGGAGTCAGATGATAAATATTTGCTCTCTGAGGAATAAAATGGTTCTATGTATAAATTATGCTCAACTGGGGATTTTGTCTGCTATTTGTTTACTTTTCATAATATTCATATTTATTCTAATTGTTATTACTTTACTTTTATCTTTAATAAACACACTGTGTTAAATACTTTTTATGCCTATAATTGAAAAAGAATACTTCGTACTTGGCAACCTACATAGACACATACTATAAATATCTGACCTATTATGTATATTCCAGACCTACTTGGTAGCTGATCTGCACAAGTTTGTTTATCCTTAGGAAAGTCTCTTTATTCTTCAAAACTCTCTCTCTCCCCACATACACATAGTCTTGGGTAGTATCTTTCTTCACTTTCTTGCAGTGCCTCTGAGCTGCCATGGAGTGAGTGACAGGAAAAAGAAAAAAAATAACAAATACCAAAAGAAAGTACAGTATGACATGGAACTAGAAAAAAAGGAGAAAGAAAAACTTTAAGCAAAAATGAAATATGAGTGAGTGGCAGGACTAAATTATGAGATATTGTCATGGATCCAAAAAAATGTTCAAAAACAGACCAAAAATAATATAAATGTTTGGCTGTGAATTAAAGGCGGAAGGAAAATCAAAGATGTGTCAAAATATATCAAATTGCTTTCTCTTCCCAAAAGGTAGACGGACAAATGTCCATGACCTCTGCTCTAAGTCGATATAATGTATTTGAGTTTGCGTGTATGTATTTTTCTGACAGTTTTTACTATCTGGAAAATAGTGAATTTAGGTGATCAAAACATTCTTAAAGAGATATCATGCTCAGATACTTTTTTCATGGAGCAATTATTAGATCCTCACTCAGGACCCAAATTAAGCAAAGTGATAAATTATTGCCCTTTCAAATTAATCTTTAAGCAATACTCATTCATAGTTATTCAGTGAAGATAGACACCAATTTTCTATTAATAAATGTTGAATTTGACCAGGCACAGTGGCACACACCAGTAATCCTAGCACTCTGAGAGGCTGAGCTGGGAAGTTTGCTTGAGGCCAGAAGTTCAAGACCAGCCTGACCAAGGGCAAGACCTCATCTCTACTAAAAAGGCAAAAAAATTAACTGGGCCTGGTGGCGCCTGCTTGTAGTCCCAGCTATTTGGCTGAGGCAGGAGGATCACTTGAGCCCAGGAGTTTGAGTTTGTTGTGATGACACCAAGGCATTCTACACAGAGTGACTGAGTAAGATTCTGTCTCAAAATAAAAAAATCAATAACTATTGAATTCATGCATAGATTTGTTTACTAATTTAGTTCCAGTAAAGCAAAATGTTTTCAAATTCTTGAGGTTTATATTTCACCTTCAGTTTGCTTTTCTAAGCCAGGTATGTTTTGAGAAGTAGCATAGTAAATTGGTTAAAATTTAGATAATAAGAAAAATTACTTGTTTTCAGTAAACAGCACTTGAACCATCAGCACTATCATTATTTTGTTTCAGAACTTTCACTGCCAGTGACTGCCAAGTTCAGGTAACTGTCCTCTAGCTAGCTTTAGAATTTATTGGCAAGGAATGATTTTTGTTTCAGATTTTTTTTAAATAAATTTTTCATTCAGGGCATTGCCACTTTGGTGGGAGTGGGACCAATATTCATTTTGCCAAAAATATAAGGAATTGCTTGTGGAACCTGAGTTTTTTGGCACCATATATTTGATTTATTCTACTGAAGTTTTAGTGCCCCTTACAGATTAGCACCCCTGGTGAGAACCAGCTGGCCCTTAATCCAGCCCGTCCCTCACTCAGAGAGCATTTGCTATTCAACCTTGTGCTGAACTTCTTAGCACACTAGACAAGAAATAAGAGGTGTAAGGATTGGAACAGAAGAAACTAAACTGTCAATATTCTCAGATGCTCTGATTAAAAAGTCCAAGTGAATCTCTAAGAATGACTGCAGAGTATAGCAAAATTATAAGATTAATGGCCTTCCCAAATGCCACCAAAAAAAAAAAAAGAGAGATGAAAACTAACAACTTAAGACATTTAAATCCAAAGTTATGCAAAAGCTATTATGCACCTAGGAATAAGTTTAGTGAAATATAGAGAGGTTGTTTAAAAAGTACATACACATTTTAAGAAAGGAAAAAACTGTATTAAAACTAAAATACTCAAGTTACATTTTACTTCAGTAATTACAAGAGTGGCTCAAATGTGACTTGTATTTATCTTTTGTTATTGGTTTATATTGAGTATTACAATTTTAATACCATTGTTACTTTCTTTTAAATGTGTACATTTTTTGGCCCCCTCTGAATATAAGGTCTTCATGGAGAAATTAAGAAATTTTATTGAAAGACATAAAAGAAGAACCACCTAAATGAAGTGGCTTGTGCATAAGGATGTGAATAGTCAGTATTTGGCAGTATGCATTGTTTTGAAATTTATCTGGACATTTGGTATAACTCCAAACAAAACCCCATCTTTTTTTAATGGAAATGTACTGATTATAAAAGTCTTATGGGATAGTAAAGGCTCAAAGAAGAGCCACTAATTTAAAAGAAAAAGAATGAGAGGTTGGCACTAACCTTAAGACTCATCAAAATACTTTATGAAACTATGCTTATTAAAACTATGTGGCATTGCAAAATAGATGGGAAAAGAAGATAATTGGACCAAATTAAAAGGCTGTGGAAGAGCTCCAAGTACGAAAGGGAATCAAGTTCATGATGGAAGGGCATTGTGGATCAGTGAGGCAAGATATGGAATACTTGATAAATGGAGAAATTGTGTGACATTAGTTGTTCTTTCATCATGAAAAATTAAAATGATTTTTTTCTCTTCCAATTCTCAAAAGTACATTCCAGATGGGTAACTACCTAAATGTGAAGAGGAAAACTTTAAAAAATTAAGAAAAAAAAAAAGTACAGACTTAGTTTATGACCTCAGGGTAGAGAATAATTTTTGGAAAATGCATAAAAAGCACAAATCAAAAAGAAAAGTATTGTTAAGTTTGACAATATTACAATGAAAGTTATTTTTTCACAGACACACACAAAACTAAAAATCCCACAGACTAAAGGAAGATGTCTGCAGTGCATACAACCAACAGAGATCAGTGTACAGAATAAATTGATAAATAAATGTCTAAAAATCTTAAGGAAAAGGCAATCAGCCAAAAAGACAATTTAGCAAAGGATATGACTATTCAATTCGCCGAAGGAAAAATAACAATTCATGGGCCTAATTTGGAAGGTCTTAACCAACATTTGGAGGGTCTTCATCTTCAGTGTAGACCAGGCACAGTGAGTGGTGTGGGTTGACTCTCATCTCTATTCTCCCCTTCCTGTCTAGATAAGGGAGAAGGGAAAATGTTAAAATTACATTTCTAGTTGTGAGGATTCCAGATGCAAATTAGGTCCTGGCTATCAGATGGACTCAAGGAATGCTCACGAGGCAAGAGTGAAGAGGAAGCCATCTTTCCCCTGCTCATTTCAGCTGTTTTGCAGGCAAGTAGATGGAAGGAAACGTGAGTTTGCCTGCAGCAGCCTTCCAACATCCACTCTCTGGCTGCCTCGGTTTTGAGAAGTAAGTACAGCTGATGCAGTAGCAGAAAGGAACTTCTTGATTGTGGCTCTCTGGTCTCTGGTTGGTAGTTGGGATTTCAACTCACGATTTCAGGCAGTAGCCTCAGAATGGAAGAGATCTGGAAGTAGTGGTGAGTGAGAAAGCTATCAATTGTAATTTTTAATATTAAAAAGTTAAGGAATAGTCAATGTACTTGCTAAGGACATAGGTTCGAATCCAGATGACTTTAGGAAGTCCCTTCTCCAAATCTCAGTCTCTTCAGCTCTAATATGGAGAAAACAATACCTATCTATAATGTCAAGAGTACATAATTTATATAATCAGCCTTGAATTTTAGCTGACTTTTAATTTTTTGTTGTTAAAGTTAATGCTTTAATAATTTCAGACACAGTGCTTTTTCTTTGCCTTCTGAAAAAATAAATCTTGATATTGATAAGGGAAAACCTGGGGATCTGGGGCTTCACTAAAGAAAAGAACTTTCACTAGCTGGTATCCTAACTCAGGAATTCAGTGTGGGAGGGGACTGTGCATGAACCACTAAAGGAACAATCTTCTCTTTCAAATAAGAGGAAATTTGGAGAATTAAATGTGAATGAACATCATTAAAATTAGTAATTAATAATGATAACTTAAGCCATGAAGACTAATCAAGATAGTCCTTAAAATACAACCTATTGTACAACAGTGTTCATAGCAGTCATGCCTATGAAAATTTCTTGGATTTTCAAGAGTGGCGTGAGTGACTAGCTGCTGCTATACTCAAGGCCTCAGAAATGAGGGCCATTTTTCCCAAGCATCCCTCATCTGATCCAAGACGTCATGGGCACATGGGGCATGGATCTCTAGCAAGTACAGAACACAAAAACCAAAATTCGTATTAGCCCTTCTGACTCCCAATAACTCTTTGTTACATACCCTATCAAGAGCCTCTACAGTATCACCTTTCTGGGTATCTTAGTGAAAATGTGAAGACAACCCAAGTCTTTGTTGAAGTCAAAAGAGGCCTCTTATGCTGATGGGCTCTGCCTGAAAGGAATCTTGTACTTCCCTCTATTTAGTGTAACTTCGTCCAGCACTGGCCTGGAGGTTTGCCCAAAGTCTACAATTATATATGGAAGAGACTGTGGATTTTACATAAAGTTTCCCTTCACTAGGGAACTGAGAAAACAGCTCCATTCCAGGAGTTCAAATGTGCCGTTAGCGCAGGTAATATTAGCATTATCCTGGGAGGAAATTTGAAACTTGGTGGTCTCCCGAGTCATTCAAATTAAAGTTTTAGCAGATTCAATATTAAAAGGGATTAGGGAACTATTAAGGAACCACAGACGTGCTGCTGTTCTCAAGGTCTCCCTGGTTTGGGTGACTTTCTTTTTGCTTCCGCGACTGTCTCCTTCCTGACTTCTATAAACCACAATAGAAATAATTTTAAAAGAAAAGTGTCTAAATGAAAAAAGAAGAAACTAGTAAACAATAAAGATGATTAAAACAATACTGACAGAAAATAAAAGTTAGAAAGGCGAGTGAAAGAAATGAAATGAGACAAGAGAAAAGTACTTAACATTTTCAAAGGGGATAATATATCAACTGAAAGAACATTATAATTATAAAAGCATGCAATTTTATTCTATACAAGAATCAAACTATAAAACGTTTAAAAAGTTTAATAATTTAAAACTGATAAAAATAGTAAAAGAAAAAATGAAATTATAAACTAAAAGATGGAGAATGAGAAATCAATGGATTTTAAGGTATCTTTAAAAGCACATTTGTTTTCACCCTGCTGCTCAGAGCCCCATTAGGGGATTTCTTTCTTGCTCTCTATCAGCTAAGACATTGTGTGGGTTTTTTTGCTGGCAATCTTAGGGAGGGGGTTGGGGGTGGGGGCGATGACTGTGCTCTCATCTTCCCATCCCATGTGCTGCCCATTCTTTCTAAGAGTCTCATCAGGCCCAGATGCACAGTGGCTTTGTGACCTGCCTCTTAAGTTCAAACTGAGCTCCCCAGCCTGCCGTCACTTCTTGGCCATCTCTCTCCACTCCCCACCAGCCTTCATATTCTGTATGGAAAGCCAGGTGAGAGCAGGAAGGACGAGTCCTTACTAAGGTGAAACATGGGACACAGATGATGACTCATTGGCAAGAAAAGTGCGCCACTGAGAAGGCCAGTCTGGCTCCTGGGCCCTCGTCTTTTTTCTCCACCTTGAGCTTCTAGGATTGTATTGCATTTCCAGGAGTATGTTTACGCAGGAGCTCTGAGGAATAGGTTAGTGTCCAGGAATAATCTCAAAACAGGAAAATGATGCTGTGGGGTTGACTGAAGCCCTGAGTGAATGACTCAGGAGACCATCAAGTTTCAGCTCCAGCACTGCCCTCATCACACTGGGTGAAGGTTCCAGAGGCCCGCCTCCCTTTCCTATCCATCAATCTTTTCTCCCCCAAAAGCATGCAAGGAAGCAGGCAACCTAAATCTACATAAATTACACATATAAAGCCTCAGAACAAATTCCCAAGCTCCTTCTCCTCTCCAATTGCTGGGGCCCATTATCTGCTACCCAGAAATGCTGAAGCCACCACGAATCCCATTAGAGCAGTGGTAGCAGATCCAGGAAGGCACCAGCACGACGGCAGCAGAGTGGCCATGTGACGGGGTCCATTGGTACAGCAATGCCTTTTCAGGGGCTGACCAGAGAGTGGAGGCTTGTGTACTCTGAAGCAACCTCATTTCCCTGGATAACAGGAAACAGCAACAGGGCGAGTGACACCTTAGCAGAGAGTGAATGGCCCCATGAATTTGTTCATCAACATATGTATGACATCTCCTTAGGACCCAAAGGAAGGAATGAGGTAGGGTACATGGTAGGGACTTAAAGATTTGTAATAATTGGAAGGTGTTTTTTTTTTTTTAAAGCCAGCAAAACACTGTCTCATTTTTACTCAGTTTGCTATGGCCAGAGAAAATGTACAAAGGCAAAAGAAAGGTAACTTAAAATGACAGTAGCCTGAAGTCCACAACTGAAATGAAGTCTGAGATAAATTGAACATCTCCTAATAATTCCTCAGTCCTCAATTCGCCAACCGTCCTTAAGATTCTATTCCTTAGGGAATCACTCTGTTCTTGATATAATATCATCTTCCCTAACTGGTTTGCAAAGAAAAAGGAATGTAATACTTGCAGATAACTTGGAGAGGGTCCAAAAGATCAGGAGAAAAATAGGCTATTCAAATGAGCAATTAGAAAATGTTAAAGGCATCAGAGCGACGTGTCCTTGAGGAAAAAAAAAGAAAAGTATGGATGCCTTTGTAAGAAGTTCAGGTATTTCCTGCTCAATCCTGAATGAGATTATTAATTAGCTAAAAGGGGTGCAGAGAGGTGCTGGGGAGGAATGTTAATGGAGTTGGGTGTCCATGAAGGCTCTTCCCAGTAAACAGTGGGAAAAAAATAATCAAAGAATCAACAATCAAAACAAATAGAAGAAGGTAAAAGTGTTATGTGCTGCTACAATTTATCTTTTTTAAAAAAAATTAAAACTCTACGTTAAATTCCACCTCAAAATTTAGAAAGCAGGTTAGATAATATTTGAAACTTGAGGAGAGAAATATACTATTGTTAGAGACATATTAAACAATTCGAATTATTGTCTCCAGACCTGTGAGAGGTGTTATAAAGAAAGATCCAGAACAGTAAAAGAGCCAATCTCTGGGACAAAGCAGGCAAGAAATATATTACTAAACTTGTTCCAAAGAAAATAATTTGATATATGTGGAAAAATATATGAATACAATATCTGAAAAATAAAAAGAATTTCTGAACTGACATAAAGTTCAGAAGCCTGGGGCTTTCAAGCCTGTCAGACTTATTTTTAATATAAAAGAGGAAGAATTGGTCATGGAATATTCTTCCTTAGGCAATTATATATTTCACATGACTGTTAGACAGCTGTCAGTGTCAGTAATGACACTATGAAAATGGAAATCTCAAACAAAAAATCCTGTTTATATTGATAAAAGAAACTCTACTAACCAAGTGAAAGCAGTACATTAATGAGAATATTTATGAGTAGTGAACCAAATACACGATTCTTTATTATCCTTGAGTTTCCCCAAGAAAACTCTGATAAAAAGAAAGTAAATCTGAATGTGTGCTAGAAGATAAAAGATAATAATCACATTCGAGTCAAAAGGGAATGACCTTTTCACGCTCCTCATTCTTCATAACCAGGAACGCAAGTTCACTAATAAAGATTTACAGCAATACCTCATATTTTCCTGTCCTCTTACTCATAGCATTAGGCAAGGAAGGCACATCAGATAACAGGCAAGGGAGGGTCTGAATCAAGCCCCTGCCTCCTCAGACAGGTAAATTTCTTCCTTAGCCAAGTTTGTTCATCCTACTTTTTAAGATCTCCCCTGTTACAACTCCA
The DNA here is from genome assembly GCA_963574655.1 of Perodicticus potto. NCBI lineage: Eukaryota > Metazoa > Chordata > Mammalia > Primates > Lorisidae > Perodicticus > Perodicticus potto. The sequence goes on from CAUYRH010103653.1 coordinate 76,548, forward strand.
GAATTTCCTCCGCAGCACATTCCTATCTTGAGTTCTCCCTTTTGTTGAGCTGTAAGTATTTACATACAATGTTTTCTTGATTAAATACAGGCTGGTCTTGGTAGCTGCTCTTTCATTTTCTCTTTGCCTGGAGAAATAGCAATAATTCCCTTAATCTCTCTTCAGTCATCCTCATCTAGAACTCTTCAACATTCATAGGATCGCATGGTTTTTAAAGAAACTGACTATGTCTCTATATTGTCAAAGGGCCCAGGGTGATAGTAATAAGACAAGTAGCATCCTACTATTGTGTATTTGAGGCTGGCTCATTTAAAAGTGCTACATTGCTAGTAGTTACATTTAACTACAGTAGAATCTCCACAGCTGTAGTCACATTGTAGTCCCATTTAACTACAGTAGAATCTCCACAGCTGACCACTGACCACCTCCTTAACTGACTGAATTTTCACAGACTGGACAGGCACCCCCATATACAAATCAATACGGTAGACCTACTTCCTTATGTTGGCCACCTCTGTATGATGACAAGTCTGTTACAATCCCCTGGGTGGTCAACTTACAGAGGCTCTACTGCAGTGGTTCTCAACCTTCCTAATGCCTCAGCCCTTTCATACTGTTCCCGTGGGTCGTGACCCACAGGTTGAGAACCGCTGCTCTACTGTATCATAAAAAGGCTTAAGATTCATGATGGTTGCTTTAGTAGATCAGGTTCTCTGCGAAAGAAGTATTCTTTTTAGAAGTAAAAATCTACTTTACACTGAAAATAAATAGAACTAAATTAATGAGTTACATTCTTACACACAGAAAGGAAGCATTAGTTAAAACCACCACTATTAACAAAAAACGTGGGAAAAGAAAATTAATGAATGTTCTCCTTTCCCAGTGTAGTTTTTTAATTCTTTTTTTCTCACTCCAGACATCCCTCTCCTCAGACTCCATTGCTTAGCTTGAAGCATTATCAAAGAAAGTGATCAGATTTGGTCCAGAGCACCCCCTGGAACCGAGCTCTTCTCCCTTACCTGCCCCATATGTCCCGAGGGAGAGGAACGAGTCCCCACCAGGAAGCACAGCTTCAAGATAGGACATGACCACGGACTAGACATAATCTTCATTCGTGTCTGGTAGGATAAAATTCCGGAACAAACAAACACAGATTGGGCTTTCATTTTCAATCGAGCGACACGTGGCTTCAGCCTCTTTTCTTCCCCTGGGCTTTAGGCCAAGCCCTCCACGTAGCCGACATCAGTTTGTCCACTGCCCTTTCACACAACGTTTGACCTTGTGAGTCTGTGATCCCTCCATCTGGTATACTCTCCTTCCCCCAGTTTGCCAACATCACTTATCTGACACCTTTACATAAAGACCTCTTCCAGCTGTACCTCTATGATATGACATTTTTTCTCATTAAATAAAAATAAAATCTCCTTCTCAATTAATGGCAAAGAGCAACTTTTGATGTCCTAACCTATTGTACATGATAACCCTTAATTCTGTCCTTTCTGTTTGCTGTATGCTTTAATTTCAGCATATAATCTCCCAGTGGCTTGTCATCAGTTTCCTCAGCCTATTGTCATCTGTTTTCAATTGTAAACTTTAAAGAGCAGCGGGGAGCGTGGCTGTGAACTGCTCTGCGTGGCATCCAGTGCGGCACTACACAGAGGTCAATGTCGACTGCATGTTCACTAATGACAGTGTGCAGGAGGTTCTCTTCCCAGTTCTCTCTCTTATTGAACTGTCCACTAGTGAAAGACTGTTTAGGAAAATTGTTTTTGTTAGAGTCTAATCAGAATGCCACAGCGCTGTTTGACTCTTTGTGCCATGCTCTCCGGTGGCTCTGGCATTTGAGAGAGGGGCAAAGAGGAGAGAGGGCCGATGTCTCACGTTCGGCAATGAGAGAGAAGGTTTAGGACATGGTGTTTCATTGGCGTGGAGTTGCAGTTCTGTTTGAATTACACCAAATGCTCCCCTTGAAACAGGCCTTCCTTCCCCTCTTCTTTTCACTAGATCCATTCAGCTCTAAACAATGACAAGGCAAGAAGATTTTATATCACCAAAGACATAATCGTACGGTGAATGTAAGAAATAACAGTTTGGTGCAAGTTTCTATAGGAAATGTATTTGTGCATTGTTATGAAATACCTTTCTTTTGCCTTGCCTTGAAAGAAAAGCTCTTTCCAAAAAACAGCATTTGGCTTTTTGTCATCTATCTGTTTAGCCATCGCTCCGGGTGTATGCACATGTAGGTTTTGTGAGTTAACAGAAACAACACTTTTTGTTTCTCTTAAAGATATCTAAGTAAAGTTTCAAGTAGCCAATTAGCTTTTTGACCTAAGCTTTGTTGGCTGCAGAAAGCCTGAATCCCAGGAACATTTGGTTCTCAAGGCATTTGGATCTCGTAAGAAAGAGTCAGTGCCAGCACCAATCAGAATGGCTGCCAGTTGTTATTCTTCTTCACAACTGGCGGCCGTTTCCAGCACTGTTCCGGAGCCGTGCTCCATCTCTGCACCTGTCTATCAGTGGATGTTCATAGAGAGAGCAGTGTGGGCTGCATCTGCAGATACCACATGTAACTAAAGGGCACAAAGGGGGAGGGAGACTGCAGACCCCCAGTATGTAAGTGAGAAAGGCTACAGGGGGCCGGGGCGGGGGAATGCAGGAAAATCGCAATAGCTAGGTATATGCCATGATCCGAAATCAGAATAAAGAAGAAAATGATGATCTATACTAGGTTATTTATTGTTGGAATGCATCGTCTCTACCCCAGGCATGGGGTTAGTCCTTAACCCTTGAACAGATTATCTGAATGTTTCATGGATTTAGTTTCCCTTTGCAACGATATTTCAAGCTTCCTGTGAAAGTTACATGTAAATATCCTATTTCTCATGTTGCTAGACTTGTTTTGTGCCTATAGTTATGTGTTGGTGTGTAAGAACTTCCGTGTCAATTATGTTCTATGGGTTTTTTGTGTACATTTGTTATCAACTGTTACTTATTATCAACAAGTAATCATCGTGATCATTAAAAGAAGAGATGATAATACATCTTTAAGTAGCAATGCGTAAAGTGTTGATTATATGTACTTGTATTTTACATTTGTGGATGCTATAACTCTTTCTTGAGACCTGGAACAAGAAATTCTAAATAGAATACCAGACTCTTTATAAAAGTATTGGTTTTTTTTTTTCGTCTTTGCAAATGTATATCTTTTTATGTTTAATATAAAGTGCGAGGCATGATTCCTGAAGCCCTTTAATTCTGTCTTGAAAGCTGAGTTCACATTGCTGGGAATTTCTGTTTAATTGCCCTGTGATGAACTCAGCTCCTCAGCGCCTCTCTCACAGTCGGCTTAGGCTGTTTTACACACTCAGTCAATAAAGGTAACAGTTTAATGCCCCTTCTCTTACTACACAGCGCTGTTTTCTAAGTATTCTTTTCAACTTCTGTGTTCCATAAAATGCCTTTGAACAAATGGACTCATGTTAGTTTAAAATTGGAATGGGGAAAAAGCATTTTCTAAAATCTTAACTCTAACAAGATGTCTGAGATAGTTGAAAGATCAGTGTGAAAGGAAGAGTAGAAATACAGACATATTTCAAATTTAACAAAACATTCAAAATATTCCACATCTGTCCAGGGAACTCAGTGCTCCCCTAATACTAGTCAAATCAAATACGGCAAGAGCATTTGGAGAAAAAGAATATATATATCCCCACAAAACTTCACATATATATATACACACACACACACGTATGCGTAGAGAAAAATATATATATCTATGTAATATTTCTTGAGATTATGCCATATGGATTTTCAAAGGGAAATGGAGAGTACAGAAAGAAATTATTCTGGAACCTTTGTAAATAGTATACTCAAAGACTATCTACAGATATATTATTTGACTTAATTCAAACTTAATTTGACTTAATCTGCAGACTCTACGAATAACAAGCTCAAGTGTAAACATTATTTTTAATACAGCCTACAGCTCAGTTCTTCATTTGATAAAACTTAGTCCAAAAAAATGGTAAGTTAGGTATCATCTAAGGTGGAACTATGTATTACTTCTATAGTAAAAACATTTGCTCTTGTCAACGCTACCAGAGCCTAATGTGAACTGAGGCAAAATTCTTCTTAAATAAAGCCTTACCATGTATATATCTGACTATATTTTCTTTCTTTCCTTTTTTCTTTTTCTTTTCTTTTCTTTTTTTTTTTTTTTTTTGAGGCAGAGTCTCACTATGTCGCCCTGGGTAGAGTGTCGTGGCATCACAGCTCACAGCAACCTCCAACTCTTGGTCTTAAGCGATTGTCTTGCCTCAGCCTCCCAAGTAGCTGGCACTACAGGCACCTGCCACAGCACCTGGCTGTTTTGTTGTTGTTGTTGTTGTTGCAGTTGTCATTGTTGCTTTAGCTGGTCCAGGGCCAGGTTCACACCCACCAGTCTCGGTGTATGTGGCTGTTGCTGTAACCACTGAGCTATGGGCACTGAGCCCCTATGAAAAAGTAACAAAGATTTTAGAGGACTAAGGAAGAAACAAAAGATCATCTTAATCAAATAACATTTTAAGAAGTAGATGCTCAATATTTCTGTTTTGCAATATACTGTTCTTATCTGGATGGCCATGAAGATGTGAGCCATCCCATAGAATCCATAATTATTTTGCTGATTATGTTGATGTTCTTTCAAAATTCCTAAATGGGAACCTAACCCCCAAGGTGACATATTAAGAAATAGGGCTTTTAGGAAATGATTTGGTCATAAGGACTCTGCCCTCATGGATGAAATTAGTGGCCTTATAAAAGGACCATGGGAGCCCATTATTGCCTACCACCAGGTAAGGAAGCATCAAAAGATACCACGTATGAAATACAGAGAATACAGAGAGTGAGCCTTCACCAGATCCTGAAACTGTTGGCATTTGGTCTTGGGTGTCCTAGCCTCCAGAAATGTGAGAAATAAATTGCTGTTATTTATAAATTACTCAATATCAGGTATTTTGTCATAGTAGCTCAAATGCACTAAGGCACTGATTATTAAATGTTCCAAGCCTTAGTCATGATATACTACATTTTCAAGATCATTTGGGTCAGTAACCAGACGAGAGGAAATTTGGGAAAGTGGGGAAATCGGTCTTGAGCATCCTCCTTCCGTGTCTCTGCGCACACACTTCCCTCTGGGTGAGCACAGCTGTAGGCCTCCCTGTGGACAGTGCAGTGGTCCAGATTTTGCTCTCACCATCCTCAGTGAGAGTTCTCACCATCAAAACTTGGCAATGTCATGTCCAAATCCCTTACAATCCTATTGGAAAATGAAACCTAACTGGTAAATTCAATGGCTTTAAAATTTGAATGTTTCAAAATAGTTTTCTCTGATGTTCTTCCTCCCAGATGCCCTGCCCATCATCATAATTAGAGAATAAGTGCCATGGAGATTTTAGGAACGAATGCACGAGAAGTAAGGTGGTGTTTGAGGGCAAGAGTTTCTGTACCGATGAAATCTAAACAGCGAAGAGGAGTCACACTTCTCATACTCCTTCAAGGAGTCACACTCTTTATAACACATGGATTCTGGGACTTAAGGAAGACTAAGACTGGCCAATCCCTATTACTTCTTGCCGATTGCTTTTGTTGCACTTAGAATTTGTCACATAATAGCAACCATCCCAGTTGATTGTGATCAGCTGTCTTAACAAACTCTTGGAGTTTAGAGGTGGGAGTCCCTCCAGGACTTAACTCATAAAGTGAAAACGTAGGTTCAAACGTTACTAAGAAGTGCTCGACCTTCTCTTGGCTTTGATTCCAATCTTGTAGGCACAAGTTTCTGCCATCCTGCTTTCCTCGCTGAGTACCTCTGCTTCATTTTCCTCACTTGACCAGGAAAAGCTGGCTGGCTAGCCAATGTCCCCAGAGATTTCCTAAAAAGTGAAGGATGAATGAGTAGAAGATTTATTTTACACTTTAGTATGCCTTTAATGAGAAAGGGGGTGTTTTGTACCACACCACAGGTCCGTACACTAACAGCAAAAAAGTTTACCTTCATATGGCATCAAATCCCTGCTGCAAGCAGAATTCTAGCAAATAAAGGGATGGAAGAGACAGTCATCTTTACTGTAATGTTATTGTCATTTTTTGGTGTAGTTCAGAAAGGCATGTGTATATAAAAGCACACAATTTCAAGAAGACAACATAGCTATTTTATTTCTCATTACATTATGGGGGTATAAATATTGTGGTTACATGGATTGATTTTGCACTGCTTGAGTCAAAGTTGTAAGTATGCCTATCACCCTGATAGTGTGCATTGTACCCATTAGGTATGATTCCATGCACCCCCATCTCCCCGCTCCTATCTGCTTCATTTTATTGAGTTTTACTTCCATCTGTGCTTAGTTCCAATTGAAAAGTGAATACATGGGGTTGTTTTCCATTCTTTAGATACTTCTTTTAGGAGAATGGTCTCCAGTTCCATACAGATTGTTGCAAAAGGTATTTATTATTTTTATGGCTAAGTAGTATTCTGTGGTATACATACCCCACATTGTATTCATCCATTCATGAACTGATGGCCACTTGGGTTGATTCCACACCTTTGTAATTATGAATTGTGCTACAACAAACATCCTAGTCTAAATGTCTTTTTGATAAAATGACTTGTTTTCCCTTTGGATAAATAGCCAGTAGTGAGATTGCTGGATCACATTGTAGGTCTATTTTTAGTTCTTTAATGAATCTCCATACTACTTTCCATAGAGATCGTACCAGTCTGCAGTCACACCAACAGCCTATAAGTGTCTCTTTCTCTCTGCATCCATACCAGCATCTGTTGTTTGGAGAGGTGTTTTTGTTTTTGTTTTTGTTTTATAAAAACCATTCTTACTTGAGTTAGGTGGTATCTCATTGTGGTTTTGATTCACATTTCTCTAATTATTAGTGATATTGAGCATTTTTTCATGTCTATTGGCCATTCGTCTATCTTCTTTTGAAAAGCTTCTGTTCATGTCTTTTGCCCACTTTTTAATGGGGTTGTTTAATTTTTTTCATTGCTTAAGTTTTTTGTAGATTATGGTTATTAGTCCTTTATCAGACACACAACATGTAGATATTTTCTCTCATTATGTAGGTTGTCTGTTTGCTCTGTTGATGGTTTCTGTGGTGGTGTATAAGCTATTTAATTTAAACAAGGTCCTTTTATTTTTGTTTTTTTGTTTTTGCTGTGATTTCCCTTAGGACCTCCTTCATAAATTCTTTGCCTAAGCCTACAATTAGAAGAGTTTTTCCAACATTTACTTCTAGAATTCTTATAGTTTCATATCTTAGATTTAAGTCTGTAATCCATCTTGAATTATTACTTATAGTGAGTGGTAAGAGATAGGGATCCTGTTTCAATCTTCTACATGTGGCTATCCAATTTTCCCAGCACTGTTTGTTGAATAGGGATTCTTTTCCGCAGTTTGTATTATTATCTACTTTGTCAAAGATCAGATAACAATATATAAGTGTTTTTATATCTGGATTTTCTGTTCCGTTCAAGTGATCGATGTCACAGTCTTTGTGGCAATGCCATGCTGTTTTTGTTACTACAGACTTATATATAATTTAAAGTCTGGTAAAGGAAAACTACAAATTTGAGGAAGGAAATTGCAGAAGATGTAAACAAATGGAAAAACATATCATGCTCATGACTTTGCAGACTCAGCATTGTTGAAAGATCCATCTGATTTACAGATTTTATGCAATTCCCATCAAAATACCAATGTCATTTTTCACGGTGGTTAAAAAAATAATTCTACACTTTGTCTGAAACCAGAAAAGAGCCTTAAAGAATAGCCAAAGTAACCTAAAGCAAAAGCAAGACAACTATTTTCAAACCTAGTCAACTTCCACAATGACTCCAACATTTCTGTACATCAGTGTCAATAAAATGTGTGATTATCAAGTTGCCTTTCATTGTAAAATAAAATAAAAAGAAGGTAATTCTCAATCTGAGAAGAGCAAAGCCAAAAGTTTCCTATTAAATAAGTAGTCATTCATTTATTATACATCAACAGAATACCTTTTTTATGCAGTAAATAGTGTTTATGATGAGTTTTAGATTCACTAAGTCATTTAATCTTCAAAACAACCCTGTGAAATAGATACGAAATTGAGAGACGGTATTAACTTGCCAATATTCATAACTATTCAGGGCATTTAGAGGCATAAAACATGTTTCTTGCTTTTGAGAATTTTCATTTGGGGAAAAATTTCATTTGAAAATTATTATTAAAGGCAGAGTTTGTGCACTTTCTGTATTCTGTCTTCTACTCCTGGCACAGTGTATGGAACCTAATATATATTCAGAAAAATTTTTGAAGTAAGACTGGAATAATTAACATAATAACTCATCTTGAGAAGAGTTTAAGGGGTCTCTGTGTGAAAACAGATGAAGATGACTAGGACTCTTTAGTTCAACATATCTCCCAATATTTTTATTAAGTTCTATTTTAAAATATCATTTAAGTAAATAGGATTAATTTCAAATGCTTTTTTATGACAGTACTTTTTAAAGGCATCACTTGGTTACTTTGATGTTTAAGTTCTAGTTTTCGTTTGAGAAATACGTCAAGGAATCCAATATTTTCTGCTATCAGACTCTAAAAGATCCTCATGTAAATACTGAATTATTTATGGACGTTTCAGAATGGGAAATAATTAGAGAATAACTTTAAAAGTATGAATCAAGATTTTTGGATCCAGTTATTCTGTTTTTTAAAGTGTTTGATGGCTGTCAGTGCCCCTATGGCCCTGGTATCAATCGCTGCAGAAAGGAACCAGGCAAGACGCAGATTAGAAGTATAAGCTTGTGGGGGGGGGGCTGGCTATCATTGATTGCAGGGCAGCCCCGAGCAACCTCCCCAGTAGCCTTTTTATTGAGACAGCACAAGACAGATAGCATTTCTCTAACAGAGGAAAACCAAATGCCTTAGCTTAGCATTCAAGTCCTACTACTTTATAAGACCTTCATTCAACATCAAACTCAAAAGCCACCTCTCCTTCAACACCTTTCTAGATTCTCCCAGAGGATTCATTTTCTCTGCCTTCCTTTGAATGGCTACTTAAAGTAACATATTTTTCATAATACTGAATATAACACTCTGCTTTGTGTTAGAAAATTCTGTGTCATCTCCACATTTCATTTTTAGGTGCAGCAACTAACACACACAAAATGGCCAAGAAATGTTTTTGAAATAAAAACAATTTGGAAATGAATAGATGTAAAGCATTTTTAAAGATAGGAGTACATAAAAATCTAAGTATCAATTTTCTGTGTTAATGGTGTATAGAGTTTGGTTTACTACAATAAAGAGAATGCATCCTTCAACCATCCCTTTGGGGAGGGCTCTTTAGAAATTCATGAACTGAACTGATTTCAGTTCATCACCTTTTTGTTTTTACTTTCTGGTACCAATACTAACAAGGAAAGAAATGGTCATGCGGTAGCCAGAAGCTTCTGGAAATAATAATCACAGTGGACTAGAATAACCTGCAAACCGAGTCATAAGATTCTGATGACCTAAAAATGTGGAGCACAGAGAAACGTCTGAATGAGATGAGAGGAGAAAATTGTAGAAGAGACGCTTGGATGTGAATCCTGCAGAAAGGAAATGACAGGAGGGAAGCTCTGCCATGTCATTTCCCCCCTTATATCTGGGAAGTTCATGTTTGAACAAAGGTGGTTTCTAGAATAATCAATGAAACAGTTACTAACTATCGGGGCCCTGCTGTGCATCCAGTTCTGCTAGATTCTGAAATCGCTGAAAGGTTTGTCTGCCAGGAAGTTGCTGTTTAGGTTCCACGAAAGATAACATGGGAATAGGATTTACCGAAACCAACTTTGTGATCAAAATCCCTTCATATATGAAGGACCGCTAAACTAAATACAGCTGCAATTGGCAAGCACCAACACCTACTAAGAAAGTTTCATTGACACCTAAGCAGACGAAGAGTGAAAGTGTGAGCATGAACTCTTGGACAATTTTTAAATGACACTTAATATCAAAATACTCCCTTAATGTTTCCTACAAGCCTCTTTCCAATGAAAACACTATAGGAGTTATTAAAATATTTAAATATGGGCACTGGTTTTCCTCATGCCTTTGCATTCTTTTTTCCACTTTGTGCCTCCATTTTTTACTCACATAAAAATGAGACTATCTGCCAGTCTCTATTACAGTGTAGAGGAGGAAAAGATTTCTTTTTCTCATCCAGCACAAGGTTTGTGGTTGAGGGCCCTATAACAAGAGACAGATTGAGAAGAGAAAAGCTTTCAAATGTATTTAACCTAAGTTTTATGTGACAAAAGAGCATTCAGATATAGAGACCCAAAGAACAACAGGTAAAACTGCACACGTTTATTCTGGGTTTGATGGGAAAGTAGTCAGTAACAGAGAGGGCGGTGCCTGTGGCTCAAAGGAGTAGGGCGCTGGTCCCATATGCCAGAGGTGGCGGGTTCAAACCCAGCCCCTGCCAAAAACTGGAAAACAATAAAAAAATAGAGAAGTAGGATGGGATACAAAAATACTATTTAACGGTAATCCACCCTGGGGAACGTAGCAAGGCTTATTTGTTCAGATTCTTCTCTGTGGCCTGGTGCTTCGGAGATAAGGACGTTCCTTTTCTCTGCATATAGAACCCTCTCAAAAGAGGGGTAATGACCTGCAAAAGAGGGGTAATGATTTGCTTCAGGAGAGAAACTTGAAGGGAAGGCGAGCATGATCTTATTTCTGCTGTTTTCTCCAATGTGTAGGTGCCGTATTTGGGGGCAACGCGCCCTGAACTCCATTATTAACAAAGTAGTGGGGACCAGATGAATATACGTAGGAGGTAAACACACACACAAGAGTCATAAATTTTTAAAACACAAAAACAATTATGTTGGGTCATATTGCAATTAATGATTTGAAGATACTAATGACCCCCCAAAAAGGGCAATGGAATAAAGCAAAGGATGTGTGTAATTTAGAAATTAATCAATTAGAGCTCACGTTGTCCAGAAATAACATTGTAAAGGAAGTGAAATACAACATTGTCCAGAGCACTTATGGGTTAGAAAAAATGAGCTTCTTACTGGCTTTAAATTATGAATCAGGCTATTTAAATACTTGTTCAACTATTTGCAAAGGGAGGAAAAAGCTTTGCTTTTTGGCTTTCTGTGTCATACGAAAGCTAATAGGATAGGGCTTCGCATTTCCCTTAGGAGTTACACGAAGTTTAGATTGCTTCCACAAAATCATAGACCCTCTGCATCTTTAAGGGAAATAATAGAGCAATAAAGGCATGAATTTCTTTTTTCAGAAACTAATTTTGGGCTGTGGAAAACATAGGTTGTGTTTAGACATCACCCAAACAGGCTACTGATTTTTTTTTTTTTTGAGTCAGCTATACTTAGTGTAGTTTAAAGAAAAGCACAAAGAAACTCAATGAATTAGACTGATTAACGGCTTTGTTTCATTTTGGGTTGTTTCTTAATCGAGTCATCTAGCCCTGGTTACCTAAATTGAGGGAACTTGCCTGAAGGCGGGGCCAGAAGCTTTCCCCTCAGCACAGTCCTGGGTGGAACCCCAGAGTGGAGGAACTAGCTGGCTCTGGGACGTTGAAAAAAGCAAGACTGTCGGACCAGAACGGAGAATGGAAAGAAAGGCAAGGAATTGCCTGAAAATTGTCTTCAACAAATTAATGAGGAAAAATAAAAGGAAAGAGGAAATGCCATAAAATTGGGGAGGAGGTCAGATTCCCCCTCTTTGCAGAGCAATTGTTACGTAAATCATTACGTTTAATGCAGCTAAAAAAAAGATTAAATAATCTGTAATGAACTGAAAAATTGTCAACATCTCTTTTCATTAGGAGGGTTTTGTTAGGAAATATCTATAAATATTTTGAGCTCCTGCAAAATAATATGAAGATAGTTAAATATACATTTTGTAAACTTTAAAAAATGTGTACAATAAAGCAAAAACTAACTCGTCTCTTAAACTTTTTTTTTTTTTTGTATTTAACCTCAGATGCCTGATGTTAGAATAGTAGTTACCTTGTATTTATTTTCTTCTTCTTGGCTATGGTGGGGTTAATTCAGAATACTTGAAATGAATTTTGAAGCTGACGCCCACGTCGACCCTGATGATTTAAGGATGTTGGCTGATCCCTTCTTTCACGCAGGATTATCTTTAATGTTTTCCAGGGAATCCAACAACATCCATGCAGTGTCTCCTTAAATCTTTTTCTTTACAAAATAACCAGCCAGATTTCTTGGGATGGGCGCTGAGAGAGGCAGAGACATTAGCATTCTCCAATGCACTAATTGATTTAGCAGCAGTTTAAAACAATGTTGAGCATTGTCAAAGATGTTCCTTCGAGGTATTAAATCAAGTTTCCCAAGATGGATGGCATGCTAACCACATACTATCTAAAAATCTCAAGGGCTGTTTATTGTTCTACAATTTATGATCGCCTTGTTAGAGGATTGCACATCAGCTTCCCTCGAGCCTAGGAAGAAACAGAGACAAATAGCATGCAAACTATATTGAACAATTCATTATATTATATTGTAGAAACCTAAGCACAGTGTGCAGATAACCCTTTTATGCACGCTGCCTTATTGAACAGTAATCACTCTGTAATGCTTTAGATATTTAAATCATATTTATAATAACACATATTAATGTAACATCCCTCGTAAAGTTCTCAAGGCATTTTATGGGGCATATAAACCATAGAAAAATACAAAATTTTAAAATGCAGATATACCTACCCTGGGGTCTTTGAGGCAACCTAATGAGGAATATATACAAAATCCCAGGCTGACAGCTTAACTATTTAAATAGCATATAGAATAACTCAAATACATTTTAAGATATTGCTGGTTACGAATTCATTCTTTATCTAAATATTTGGCCAGGTTGTGTAAGTGCTTATTTTTAGTTTTACTGTTATGGGTAGGAAGAAAAAAGGGATTAAAAATGTTTAGAACCGTTTCAATCAAAGCTTTCAAATTCACACTCCTGAAAAATCAATCACTGATTTGAGTTTATGTGTTGTGTAAAATTACATTATTAGAGGCATGGGGTTAATTTTAAGGGAAAGGGAAGCATTTATCTTGGTCTGGCTTGCCCAGATCTACTATAGTACTGTACATCTATGCATCGAATAGATGGCTTGATAATTAGTTGTTGACTGATTAATCTGTTTATTTTCAAGGAAATAAAGTGAAGAGTCTTAGGACTTCATGAGGACATTCCATCCCTTTCACAAGGAGGTCTAAATTGATCTAGTTGCTTCACTTGAATTTTGCTTTTTGTTTTTAATGCAATGTCGCATTGCTAGGGGGATCGCTCTCCAGTCCTGAATGTTTGTTCAGCAAGGACATCACCATTCAGTGGTGATATGAGTTATAGCATTTGATGCACTTCTTTTTTTCTTATTTGAAACATTCAAGGCAGAAATAATGAGTTGAAGCATGTTCTATTTTTATTTATTTATAGTTATCCTGCTTTCATTTGAGAGAGACATATAATTCATTTTCTAAAACTTAACATTATCAAAAGTCACGTAGGAAAGAAAATAAGAACAGCCCATTCTGACAATAGGCCAGTCAAATCTTTAGTAGTAATACCACCAACTGCAACCCTTTCCTTCCCTTTATTGCACTTGGTTTGAGTCTATTGTACACATGCTTTATTCAGAGGCTAGGAACACATCAAGTGTTCTGAGAAAGGAATAGAATAAATACAGGATAACCAACTCCCAAGTTGTTCCGTCGTTGTTCCAAGGTCAGAAACCTTTCTTGACAACATCATCGGCAAGACATTAGCACAACTTAGAATGTTTCACATGAAGGACACGTTATAGTGTGAATAAATGGTTTCCTTTTTGTTGGAAAAGAAAGGACCCCAGTGGGAATCATTTATTAGCATTGACATCCAATTGTTCAGATATAATGAAAAATTTCACGGTGGTATCCTACAGGCTGTCTAGTTCTGTGTTCTTCATTTTTAGGAAATCTGTTAAACCCAGAAGTCTGCTCACTAATCTCACCATACTCTGTTTAGGTTTCATCTTTGAAAATCGAGCTTTCTGGAAATGTAACTAAACTTAGGTCTAACTGTAAAAGACTCTTTCCTTAGAACAGAGGAGTAGCTTTGCTGTTTTAACTGGAACTGGCTAAACCACTTACCTCCAGTTTTCTTAAGATTTTGGTATCAAAGCACAAAATAAAGGGAATGATTAAAAACACTTCCGGGAGTCCTTTAACTTTAATAAACTCAGTTGACTCCAGATAATCATCTTATACCGTTCCTGAGAAAGACAATCTATTGCATTTACTGTGGTTCATTGAAATATTTATTGAGGTCCTCCTAGGTGCAGGGTTCTGTGTTAGGTATGGGAAATTGAACTGTGAGCACAGAATCTCTGACTGAATCACTTTCAATTTCCAGGTATTAGATGATTTGAGGGGAAGAAATAAAAATAGATATTGTAGACACAGACACACATGCAGGCTTCCAAAGTAGTGTTATGACTGTTTGATCCAGTAAATGGAATAGACATGAGCTGACATGTGCTTTTTTATTGTAAACAATCAGTCGATCTTCTCCATGCATTTGTAATTGAGAACACTTCAAACAATGTTCCTGCATTAGAGGGAGTGACATTTCTTTAAGTACTCTTCCTTCGCACACGAGCTGAGGGTGCTAGACAGGCTCAGGTTCGATGAGGTTGGAACGATAGGGTCTAGTAGCCCTGACTTCTTCCCAATGCTAGCATTACTCTTCCTCTTTTTAAGTTCACCAACAACCACTACAGACACGCAATCATCCATCCAAAGTAAATCAAGAGACTTGAGATAATAGATATTTCATCGGTTGCTCTGTTTGCTGACAGCACTCCAGAGAAGTTATGCATGATCGGGATGTTCATAGAATAATGGTTTATCAACAAATTCATTCCCAACATCTCCCCACAATGTACTTTTTTTTGAGACAGAGTCTCACTCTGTCACCCAGGTAGAATGCTGTGGCATCATATCTCACAGCAACCCCAACTCTTGAACTTGGGCAATCCTCTTGCCTCAGCCTCCCAGGTAGGGCGCCTGCCACAACGCCTAGCTAATTTTTCTATTTTTGTAGATATGGGTGCTCAGGCTGATTTTGAACTCCTGAGCTCAAGGGAGCAACCCACCTTGGCCTCCCAGAGTGCTGGGATTATAAGCGTGAGCCTCCACATCCCATCCTCTGCATTGTAACACTTATTGAAAGATCCCTGTTTGCATCTTTGAATCAACCCGGGTCAACCTCCTCCTTCATCCCATGAACTTTTTCAATATTTTAACCCAGCTATAATAACCTTAACCTCCTCTTGATGAGACCAAATGAATCAAGCTTTAGGCACACCTACATCATTTGATGTGCCTCAGAGATTTCCCAAAATTATGATTCCACTTTTCTTTCTGATGCAATTTAGGTACTTCCACATTCCTCTACTCTGGAGGGATATTATTGATGAAATTTCTGAGTAGAGAACTTGTCATATTGCCTTTGATTTTTGTCCAGTGACCTGGAGTTTTCCATAAATTTTCTGTAATAATTTGACCAATAATGACAAGAGTTTACATAGGAGTGATCAACGTATGTAGGCTCTGGGATTAGATTTCTTACACTCAAATCTGAACTCCACTGCGTACTAGCTCTGTAACCTTGAACCAGTTGATTTAGTTACGTAGCTCTATTTCTGAATGTGTAAAATGGGGCTGATGAATACAAAACCGAGCTCATGTGGCAGTTGCAGGAGAGACGGCAATAATTGAGATAAAATAATGAACACCTGCATAGAAACTGAAGTACAGTGAGCACTATAAGAACTGTGAGCTACATATTTTTATTAATACCAAGGATACTTCCAGAAATGGCGAATAATCTTACACCTAACTCAGATAATCAAATTTCTTATCTTTGCTCTGATTTTTAAAAATTAGAATATGTATTTTTTCATACAAGATATCTAAAATAATACAATTCTGATGAGTCCTTTGTGAAACCAACTTGTGGCTTACTTTAACATTTGGGAACTATGTTAAACTTTTAATATGATAGCTCACTCTAAATTATAGCATAATTGTTTTAATAACATTGTCCTAAGTGTATACAGGTTGGATTCATATATCTTATGTATATAGTTATTTTTATAAGCCTTAAGGAGATTAAGAAGCATAATTTCATTTTTTCCCCAAAACAATCTTTGAATTTAAATGTAGAAGATGGCAGTTTTCCATACTTTGTGGGTGGGGAAACTGAGGAATTGAAGATTTAAGTGAGTTGTGACACCTCTGCCACTTAAAAAGAAAATGAATATTATAGAAAATGTTTCCTATTTCCTGTAGATTTTGAGAGCTGTTGCTCCTAAGACTATTTCAAATAAGAAATCATAAATGTCCTATAAATCCTGAAAGATTAGCTTATGGAGGAAATGAGCAAAACATCAGGTAAAGAAATAAAGTAATTGGCTTCGGTTAAAGCTTAGAGGAAATAGGACACAGGCTGCCAAAAAAACAAAAAGTAAATGACATAAAAAGTAGTTAAACAAGGGATATTAAAATATCAGTAGTTAGAGCGAACACAAAGTGAAAACCGAGTGTGAAATTTGTGTGACTTTGAAGAGGCCAAGATATTAAATTCGTTTTAAAAAAAATCTCTTTAGTATAAAAGAAGAAATTTGGCTGCCAAGTCATGAAATCTTGCAAAAATGTATTTCAACTAAAAGCCTGTTTGCAAAGAACACTTTTACTTGAACATAGATCAGTATGTTCAGATGACAGGGATCTATGGGTATTAATGTAAACGGCAAGCACATTTTCTAAGCTTCTTACAATTATGTTAGAAGTCTCATCTAGCCACAGAAGGTTCCAGGAACTGTCTTCTTGGTTGGTATTTCCCTTCTCAATCTCTCATAAGTATTTCGGTAAAAGTACCTGTTTGGAGTTATCTACTGATATGTCTGAATGAAAAAGCTGAAAGACTTAAGTAGCCCAGCAATCTCCATTATTCCAAATAGATAGAAAGCAACATTATAATTCTGTTTATCCACAAAATGACTTGTGTTAGTCGATTTACATTTTGTTCATTTTAACATGCAAGCTGACTCTTCCTCTAGTTAATTTAATTTTTCAATTGGATCAGAAGAACCAATTATTATATGTATGTGGACATGGATAACACATATGCATTAAATCAGGTGTTATGTAATTTGGGGGGTCTTGGGTGACATGTTATCCTGGATTGAGGTTGCAAATCCATAACAGAAGAACCTGAAAAATTGGTTTACAACTTTATTATGCCAATCTGAACGAGTCATTTCATTTCTCTTAGTCCTTGCTTCCTCAACTTTAAAATGGACTACCAGTCAGGATAGGATAGGCTATGCTACAGTGACAAATAGTCACCAACATATAATCATTCTCTGTGGTAGTTTCTCAGAGATGTAGGCTCATGGAAGCTGTATTTTCATGCTTTCATGATTGCTGCAGGAGAAGAAAAGTTGCATTGGCAATTACCTATTTCTGCCTAAAAGTGATGTATGTCACTTCTGCTCAGATTTCATTAGTTAAAGCAAGTCGCATAGCTACATCTAACTTCGAAAATGCAATCCTATCATATGCCTGAAAGGAGAAAAGCTAGATTATTTGTAATTAGTCCTAGTAGCTACTTAATAGTCAACCCTCTTGAATAAATGAAATTAACTTATGAGAAAATGTTCAGAATACAATATGCTTAATCAATGACTATATTTTGCTTGTCTTTTTTAAAGAAAATGAAAACTGAATATCAGAAGAGTGGTATCATACAAAATAGAATATCTGAACATGTTTAATCACATTTTAAGTACAGGTTTTATTATAATTTCACATCGCTCTTATGTCCAAAGGCTAAGCCCTGTCTAAAATCACAAAAAAGCTCTATTATTTTTGAAACTAAGGTACACTATTTAATCTAAAAAGTTAAAAATCATATATTAAAGCCATTAACATTAAAGAAGCAAGACGGACAAATTAAACTTTTTTCTCGAATCCATTCATGTGAGAGGATCTACTTTTTTAAACCTCTCTTCGATGGACGTTTGTATCTATTGCAGTAAAACAGAGAATAGAAATGATTCAAACAAAAACTTACTTTTGCTTCATTTTTCTACAAAGGAAATTACCAGGATAAACTATAGCAAAAATTAGTCAGAGGGCTATGTTTAAAAAGAAAATGAGTTGCTTTCCTTAGTTTGAAAGTCACTGAATTCCTCCTATTTCTGTCCCTTCAGTTTCCAGTGCAATGAAAGCTTGAAGCATGTAGAGAGAAAAACAACAGGGCATCTCACCCAAAGAGATCAACCCCCGCAGTAGGTAAAGGTTGCCAAAGTAGGCAACCTTCAACCTGGATCAATTTCCACAGTAGGCGGCAGAGCCAGAAAAGCCATGCAGAAGTTAGTTTCCACTAGTTATTTCTCTCCTGGCTCCAACCTTGGTCCTTTCTTTCTTTCTTTTTTTTTTTTTTTATTATTACGACCCTACTACATTCAATTTTTTTTCTCTCTTTTTTTTGTTTTTATTATTAAATCATAGCTGTGTACATTAGTGCAATCAAGGGGTACAATGTGCTGGTTTCATATACAATCTGAACTATTTTCATCAAACGGCTTAACATAGCCTTCATGGCATTTTCTTAGTTATTGTATGAAGACATTTGTATTCTGCATTTAGTAAGGTTCGCCTATGCCCTTATAAGATGCACTGTAAGTGAGGTTGAGGTTTTCTTAAAGAAAACAGGTCCTCAGCTGAGCATGTCAGAGCAAATTCTGTGTCTATTAAGATCTGCACACCTTGCCTGCAAGGTTATGCTGTTTAGTGAAAAGCAGACCTCTGTCCCTTATGTGATGTGTAACTTGAGTACATAACTAAATCTCTATTTTCTAATCTGTAAAATGGGTAAAATATTACTTGCCTACATACATTGCATGATATGTGGGGGTGGGGGAAACAAAGGCAATAATGTTTGCAAAACATTATTCTGCAATGATAAAAGAAAAAAATATTAAAAACCAAATAAGATTGTATTTTCTCCACCAATATATTTTCAAAATTTATTTTTCTTTATTTTTTTTTTAAATTTTGTGGCATACAACAAATTCATCATAATAATCATTCTTCATACTGATAAATATACACATATTTTAAGAATATCATACAATTTTAGAATGCATACCAATAAAACATTTTTACAAAAAATATAACCAAAGAAAGTTAAGACCACTTCTCATTTGACGATGCTTTCTGTATAATTTTCACATAGCAAATACATGATTTGATGTTGTCTTGGTTGGCACGATCTTAGCATGAGGGGCAACACCCAGGGTAATCGATAGCTGAATAATTCCAGTCTTTCCTTTCCACTCAAGAAAGCCCATCATAAACTGAACAGGAGTGATATTATCAGAGAACAAACTGGTTTCTGTAAATCCGTTTTTAAAAGCACATAATTTGTTGGTGTGTGGCTTTTTGTCTAGTGGAAAACATTTGTTGTTTATCTCACAATAGATTACAAGTCCTGGATGGATCTAGACTCTAGAAATCCACTTTGCGTTTACTTAGAGAAAGATGAGATTCTTACAGATCCGGGTCCTGCATGCTCTCTGTTCTGGCATAAAGAGGTGGTATGTGCAGCATTCGTTATTAACTCCAGGGGAGTCAGCAACAGCAGAGGCCACAGCATAATAGCATAGGCAGCCTCCCAACAGGGAGCTGACACTATTCCTAAGGTAGTCAGTGCTTGCCCAAGCATGAGATCCTGGCAGGTCTCGTTACAGGTAGAATAAATGATAGTGTGTTACAGAAAGCAAGCCTGGATAACAGGCTTGTGTATGTCAGATTGTAGGTACCATTGGAGCTCACACAAAGGGCATCAGTAACAAGAAAGGGACAAATGACAGACATTCACCCATGACTTTCCACATCATTTCCCCAACACTTCTTCACCTCCCAGCAAATCCAAAGAAAACGACTTATTTTAGATCCTAACATGAATTGAGCATGTCCCCTTTGCATCTTGTTGTTGTACCTTCTTCCTGTCTAGTCTTAATATGCACCAAAAACAACATGTGAGGGCAACTTTTGCTTAGGATGTACCCCGTGGCTCGAGCACATGGTTCATTATAGAGCTGCTAGCAGTCAGAGGTTGGCAGTCTTACTTAATGGAATAACAGATAGAGAGCGAGAATAATAGCTCCCTTGTCTCTCAGTCTATTAATAGTGCAACCATTAATATTGCAAAATGACTGGTAATAAGAATATTTTTTAAGGGGGAAAAGCCTTTGCAATAAATGAACTTTCACAGCTAAAAGCCTTGTTAGAACATAAGTCTGATGCTTAAGAAAATAGAAACCCAGTTTACTGGGCACACACATATTTATTATTTGTTATTATTGTTTGTTTACTATGTTATTCTTCCTTCCTAAAGAAAAATAAGATGTTTAGTCATTTCCCTCTTAGCATCACTGTCCAAAAAATACACAGCAACTCATGACCTAGGAATATATTTATATAACATCACACACGTTTTCCATGGCAACAAGCCCTGTCAAGCTGTCAGATGCCATGAGACAGACTTCTGAGCAGTTCCCAAACAAATATAATTCTAATACAGAAATGAATAAAATTCCTGCTGTTCTATGGTGATATCTAATGTTGAACCCCCAAAACATATAGGGCTCCACACCAAGAAATAAACAAATTAAAAGGAGAAAATTACTTATCTCAAACATACCAGATACCACAAAACTTTGCCTCCTTGCGGTATGATAGAGTGTCATCATCTATACTCCACTTACTTGGGGAATAGTTTTTTTTCAGAAGATTAACTATTATCTGGAAGTTTGGAGTATTTTTCTCAAGCAACCGTGTTTCTGGAAAAGTTAAAATTCAATAACGATTTTAGATGTTCAATAGTCACATTAACACTATTGACATCAATAGTCCCCCATGAGACTTCTAAAGACTTAAAATTGAGGTGATAAGAAAGGCAAGACTCTGCCTTATTCATTGTACCTCTCCTGTACTCCCTCAGGGCCCAGAAAGCTACAAAGTAAAACAGATTTTTGATAACTAATTGCGGTCTAGTTCTTTGGTAGCAAGAAACACATGGATAGGTAATACGTAGGTGAATGGATACATCACTGGATGGAAGATGGGTGGATGGAGGATGGATAGATCTATCTCATGGATAAATACCAGATAGTTGTCATTAAGCACAGAATATAAAGAATATTTTTAGTTAAAAAGTTAATTATTAGCAAATTGTGCAATTAAACAAACGAGGGACAAAGAAATACAGTTGTTCACTCTGCATTCTGTATTAAACTTTTGTGAAAGTTAGGAGGAAAATCTCAAAGTATGAGTTCCTTACCCGAGAACACCTTTGTTCTAGAACTCAGAAGACTGGATTTTTGTCCTTACTTTTCCATTGTTTTGGCAATCTATTACTATGTAACAAATCACCAAAAAGCTTAGTGATTTAAACAAAATTATATCTCTTATGGCTCTTTGGGTTGATAGGACTCAGCTAAGCCCAGTCTTGGGGGTGATCAAGCAGGTCACCTGTGATTGGGGTCCGGGGTGAGCTGGACTTCTCCTCTCCCATGTTTCGGGCCATCTCCCTTTCCACGGGGCCTCTCCTATACAGCCAGATTTGTTAGTGGGTCTAAGAAATTCCATGAGGGCAAAAACCGAAGTTGCCAAGTTATCTTAAGGCTTAAGCCCGGAAGTAGCACAGGGTCATTCTTGCTGAATGGCAGTCATTACAGTGACCCATAGGTTCAAGAAGTGACCCCACACATCTTGTCGTTGTACCTTGTAAGCCTGGTTTTGGAAGCCACCATTATGATGGGCCACCTTATCACAAATAACTTTAAGAATTGTTTCCTCAATTGTCAAACGAGGAAGTTGGACTCAATAGAAGTCTACCTTCAATAATTTAAAGTTCCCTGAGCCATTCAATGCAGTATATTTCAGGAAAATGGACTCTAAAGCCTTTTCTTAGGCTTATTTTCAAATCCTCATTAAACATCTTCCCTGTCTACCATTACTGGAAGGCCTCTCGAATGAGCACATCCAGACGTAGCCTTCCTTTTATATCTGCTCATATTCCTATAGTCCACTGACATAGTTTGGATAGTTGGCTGCTCCAAATCTCACGTTCCAATTTAATGCCCAGGGTTAAATGTTTGGGTCACAGGGGCGGAGTCCTGGTGGACAGCTTAGTGGTCTCCCCAGTAATGACAGATTCTTGGTTTATTAGTTCTAATAATAGCTAATGTCATAGAACCTCCCTCCCGCTTCCTCCTGCTCTCACCAGGTGACACAGCTGCCCCTCCTTTGCCTTCCACTTTGCCTGGAAGCTCCTGGAAAGCCTCACCAGAAGCATGCTGGTGCCATGTGTAGTGCGGAACGGTGAGCCAAAGAAGCCTCTTCTCCTTATCAATTACGCAGCCTCAGGCATTTTCTTTATAGTAATGCAAATGGACAAATGCAAACATATTTCAATTCGTGGCACCACGTCCTCCCACGTATCCTTGTCAGAAATATGGAAATCATTCTTGACCCCTCTTGTTAACAACACCCACCAATCGGCAAGTTTTCGTAATAACAAAGTTATGAAAGAATGCTATCAGCGTTCCCATTTTGTCAATGACAAAGACAAGACACAGAGCAGTTATAACCCACCTAATGTCACAAACTCAGACTGAGTCTGAATGATGATGCTGTGACAGGGACCCCTGGTTCCCCAAGTCATGAGAAGATTTGAACTTAGACTTCATGAACGCAAAGACTTGAAGGTTTTATGACAGTATAGTAGATATCTTTTATTACTTGTGAAATAAATAACTTGTGAATTTTTCAGTAATAGTATAGCTGTAGGAATACGGCTTAGCTGGTCATCTTTAAAAACGTTTTGCAGAATAGCTGGTCATCTTTAAAAGCATTTTGCAGCCATATCATCGCCCACACACACACATGTACAGGCACAAACACCGAAAACCACTTTTTTGTTTTTAGTTAACTTTCATAATGTTAATCATATGGAAGGCTATGCTATCAGTTTTGTTTTACAGATGAGGAAGAGTAAGGGCTTAAACTAAATGACTCAGCCCAGGGGAGCCGGCAGTAGAATCAAGCATAGAAACTGTGAGAAATGAGTAGCTAATAATTAATTAGCAGAAGGAACTGGACATATGGCCTCGGTTAAAATCATTCAGAAGGCCACAGTTCTGAGGTTAGACTCTCAGCAACGCAATTAATCTGTTACTTTGTATCTATTTCAGCTAAAATCATTGCAGAAAAATGAGTGAAGCAAGGTTCGTGCTACAAACTTTAGCTAAATAGTTTTAAAACTATTTTTAATACACTGTTTTTGTTACCAGTACAAGCTAAGGTCTTGGAGACACTTGAAGTCTATAGAAAGGCTTTTCTGGAAATAAGGAAAACTATTCTTGGAAATGTTTCTTCTCCTGAGAGTGAAGTAAATCAACCAATGACTATTTAAAGCATGCGCATAAGCCCCCTCCCCCAACTTTTTCAAATGACCTGTTACGGCACATTTTTTCCACAATTTTCACTGCACAAAGAAAAATCCTGCATTGGCAAGGATCAAGAAATGTTCTTTGAGGCCACTGAATAGTTACAGTTTGGCTGGTCACACTCTCCCCTCCCTGTCCTGTGCTGCTGTTTGATAGGACCCTGAGGGGACCATCCCTTGGAAAAAGGGAGGAATTTCTTCCATTTTTGGTGACTCCTGATGACACGCATTTAAGACAGTCAGAAAAGGGCTTCACAGAGACCTAATGAACACCTACCTGAACAGTGTGCCCAAATTCATGTACGTTCATTTCACTCAAAGATTGGTTCATTTGCTCAAACGTTCCTCAGATCTGTTCTCTTTCTGTGGTTCCCAGTTTCATCCAGGCTTAATATAAACTACCATTTGGTTTATATTACCTCCTACTCCATCCTAGCCTTCTGGCAATTCATAAGTCTACTACATCTAAATTCATTCATTGATTGCTATTAAACGCCACTAAATTTATACATCAGAAATACATATTCATAACAAGGAAAAAGGAGAGATATGGAAATGTCCATTCCTCCCACTGCCCCAAACTAAATGTGGAACAGTTTTTTTTTTCCCCACAATATATTTATCTCAGGCCAAGTCATCAGGAGAGAACAGAATAGGTTTATTCGTATGGTTTGACCTGAGACTCAACATAAAGTATCCACTTTGTATCCTACCCAAGTGACCCAATCAGAGCATTTTCCTCACGGCACTGCGGCTCCATCTCAGGGAAACCATACAATCTTCTGTATAATGCATAGTTATTTGTGTTTTTACCTGAGAGATAAGTTTCTTGAGTTTACTTTCAGAAGAAAAGAAACATTTTAGGTATATAGTTGATCCAAATTCTGAGGCCAATAGGAGTTAATAACATGGATCGTGGAATTTTGAGGCTGAAAATGACTTTAGAGAATATTAAGTTCAAGTCCTGATGGTTCATCCTCCTAAAGAGCCATCCTGCGTTCCCTTTCTCCATGGACACTGCCAAGGGATCATCTCCCGCGTGGGCTCCCAGGTCCTGTGCCAGGTCTCAGACTTCAGGCGTCATCCCCAGAACACACATACACACTCCAGCTCCCGCCAGAGTTGTCTTACTGAGATAGAAGCCTGACCATCTCATAATTGGTTTAGAAACCTCCTGTTAGATAATGCCTAAATAAATAGCATGGGCATAAACATCCTGTACCTGAGTTATCTCTCCCCTTAACTAGCATTATATGTGCAGACAGACCAGACATTTCTTTTTTTTTTTATTTTTATTAAATCATAATTGTGTACATTGGTGCAATCATGGGCACAATGTGCTGATTTTATATACAATCTGAGATATTTTCATTGAACTATTTAACATAGCCTTCATGGCCTGTTTTTTTTTGAGACAGAGCCTCAAGCTGTCACCCTGGAGAGAGTGCTGTGGCATCACAGCTCACAGCAACCTCCAACTCCTGGGCTCAAGCGAGTCTCCTGCCTCCGCCTCCCAAGTAGCTGGGACTATAAGCACCTGCCACAACACCCGGCCATTTTTTGATTGCAGCCGTCAGTGTTGTTTGGCGGGTCGGGCTGGATTCGAACCCGCCAGCTCAGGTGTACGTGGCTGGCGCCTTAGCCTGTTGAGCCACAGGTGCCGAGCCCCTTCATGGCCTTTTAATCATTATATGAAGACATTTATATTCTACATTTAGTAATTTTCACTTGTACCTTTCTAAGATGCACCGTAAGTGTGATCCCACCAATCACCCTCCCTCCACCCATCCTCCCCACTCCCCTCCCCTCCCTTGCCCGTTTCCCCATTTCTTGTGCTATAACTGGGTTTTAGCCTTCACTGCTTCCCAAAAAGCATCACAATTGTTCACAGCTTTTTACCTTCACACAAGCTGTAACTTCTGTCTATCTGCCCTTCTCCCGTCCACCGGGGGCAATCCTGCTCATTTTTAAAGACCCACATCAAAGGCTACCTATCTGGGGAGCATTCCCAGTGCTCACGGTGGGGCGGGGGGTCAGTGTGCAGTAGCTGAATGCTTCTCAGCCAATTTGTGCACATACCAATTGTGGCACATGCCATACGGTCCTGGGCCTCAGTTTACCTGTGCCCACTGGACCTCCAGCACAGAGGCTGTATCTCATGTAACCTTTTGTCTTGATTATTGCCTGCACAGAACAGGCACTTCAGTCATTCATTCATTCATTCACTTGTTCAAAACACAATATATTGCTGGTCCAAGAACCTATCGGACATGAGCCCTGTTGTCATAGATCGTAACTAAGTTGAGGAGACAGACGTCAGACAAATACTCAAATAAATGTACAGCTACTGTCTACGATATGTGCTTTTATAGAAAAGAACAGAGAAGGAGAAAGAGAATAAGGAATGGGTGGAAGAGCTAATTTAGAAGGGAGGCTGTGGGTGGCAGGGAAGCCATCTCTGAGAAGGTGGCATTTAAGTTGGGATCTGAAGGCTGGGAAGAGGGTAGCCAAGAAAAGAGTGAGAGAAAGCCTGCATGAAGGTCTCCAAGCAGGAATGAGCTTGTGAAAGGAATTGAAAATAGGTCAGTGCAGCGGAAACCAAGTGAGCAAGGGGCCTAAATTGCAGAGAGGCCCCTTGGGGACAGGTATGGCCAAATCACAGAGTTGGGATTTTGTCACAAGCGGGTTGAGTGGGGGGGTGAAGTGGCTTAGGCCTGGAAAGCCAGAACTCTGGAGGCCAAGGCAGGTGGATTGCTTGAGTTTAGGGGTTTGAGACCAGCCTTTGCAAGAACAAGATACCCCTTCTTCTTGTGTTGAACTAATACACAACCACGCAAAAGAATTCAAGCTGTCAGGAGGAGGGGAGGAGAGAAAGGAAGGGGGATAAGGGAAGAGAGGGAGGAAAGAAAAAGAGAGAGGGGGATGGAGGGTGGAGGAAGGGAAGGGGCGGAGTGAAGAGGATTGGAGGGCTCTCAATGGGCAATGTAAGGTATATGGTACACCTCCTGGTGAGGGCACAGCTACAACAGGGACGTTACGTGACAAACACCAAACTTTGTAACCTAAATGACTGTACCTTCATATTAATCTAAAATAAAATTTTTAAAAAGGACCCCCATCTCTACTAAAAATAGAAAAAATTAGCCAGGTATTGTGATGGCTGCCTGTAGTCCCAGCTCCTCAGGAGGCTGAAGCAGGAGGATCAAGAGGTTGCTGTGAGCTCTGCTGCCATCACTGCACTCTAGCCTGGGCAACAGAGTGAGACTCTGTCTCAACATAATAATGACGATATTAATAATAATATGATAATGATAAAGTAAGCGCACTGGGAAACCATCCGAGGGTTAATCAATGCCAAACCTAAGTTCCAGGAGCAGACTGCACATTACCCTTGGAGTAGAAAGGCTTTGTTCCTCAGAGATCCTGGGTGAGAGATTCCTTGAGCTAATGCTGGGATGGAGGCCACAGCGGGGAAGAGCTTTTCTCTCATCCTTATGCAGTGAAATTATTGACAGTCCCCTTCAGGACAAGCTGACTTTATTTGTCAACAAGAGATATAGTTTCCACTATTTGCATAGTGACTAATCACCCCTTCTGACGGAGAAAAATGCGGAATGTGTCTTCAGAAGAGCAACACTCTTTTAAGCACCAGGTCACGAGAGTTGTACAACAAGTTCACAACAAACGGCCCAGCAGACATCAGTGCTCAGAGTCAAAGCAGGCACCTCAAACTCAACCTGCCTGAACCCGAACCTCCTGTCCCCAGTTTCCCACCCTCCTGTGTCACGGATGCCTGTCGCCCCATCCTGGGTTTCTTACCTCCGTGCACGGCACTCCCATACCCCTCAGGCATCAGCTCTGACACCCGCCCCTCCCTCCCCACCCAGGACCAATCTGGCGTCCAGTCCTGCTCACTGTACCTCCTGAAGACCCGCCAAGCCTGTCAAGATTCCTCCGCTTCCAGCACCATCACGCAGGTCCAGCCCTTGGCATCGCTTGCTTGGATCTCCGCAGTCACCTCTGACAGACAGCCACTGGCAGCTCTTCAGACTTGCTATTTATTCTTTACCCCACAGTCAGAAAGAGCTTTAGAAAAGGCAGGCTGGCATATCTCCTCCCCTGCCAGCGTTCAAGGCAAACTTGCAGAACTTACTTTCCGTCACTGGCTATCCCAGCCAATGGAGGCTCTTCTGCTCTTGTTTCTGTATACCTCCCAAGCTTAATCCTGTCTCACCCTTCTCCTTACCTTCCATGAGCCTGACACACCATTACATGAAGGCCTTGTAATCCGTCTGGCTTTCCAGAGGTGTCCAAACTTTTTTATTCTCTGCCACATATTGGAAGAATGAATTGTCTTGGGCTACGCATTAAATGCATAAACACTAATGAAAGCCAATTAACAAAAAAAAAAAGATCCATGCATACTTTTTATAATATCCAACACCGCAGATAGGGAAAACAAAAGTTCTCACAAAATTGGCACGCGGCTCATGGCCTACAGGTTGAACTCCCTTGCTTTATGCCAAACCTTTATACAAAATGTTCCATCTGTTTGCAAAAGCCTACCCACTCTCTGCTTTGTACATTCCTCATAGGTCAATTCAATCATCGTTCTGCTAAGGAACTCCTCCTTCACATCCACAACCAGTGCAAATCCCCTGGAATGCACAGTCAGAGAGCCACTTACACGTCTTGTGTAACCTTTATGTTTTACATTTGATTAAGGTGCATCTTTCTAACTATGAGAAAGCTAACTATGAGAGGATACCTGCTCATTTGGAAGCTCCAATGAGCAGGTATCCTCTTATCTCCCTTGATTCCTTATGGCATCCTGACTGCCTAGCATGTAGCAGGTACATGAAAACATGTCCTGAATGAGGGAGTCAACGCTGAAGGCTGAAAGCCACTGCCTGGAGGGGCTGGAGTGGTCCCATCCCATCCTGTTTCACCAGCCTCTCAACTCGTTTCTACTCCAGAGTCTCTAAAACCTCTGAAAGTCTGGGAGGAATTAAATTCCCTTCTCCCTCAATTGTCCTTTTAATTCATTAAGAAATTTCTGCTGACTTCCTATAGTACATAGCAGGTCATTCTGCCACCATTTATGAGGTCAGACCATCAACTAACTTTCTCCTGCAGCAACTTGCAGTCCACTATCTTCATGCCAACTCCTGCCCCCATTCTTATTGGTTCTCTAGATTCTTGCTCATGTATCCAGGGATTCCTTTCTAAGATGCAAAACTAACTCAACTAATGAGCTGTACAGTTTTCACTCAGAGTAACATCCATACTCACTCTAAGGCCTTTTCTGAGTTGGCCCTATCTGTTCAACCCTGTCTCTCTCCATCCCTCCTATCACCGATCCCCAACTCACCTGTCTTCACTCATTTCAGGACCTTTAGACAGTCCCTTCCCTCAGCAGGTGTGCTCATCCCTAACCCACAGCCTCTCCTTGCCACAGGTCTCAGTTTAGTAACCTCCTCTGCCAGCCCTTCTGAAATCCCCCAGACTTTGGGTTAGGTGATCCCAGAACACCTGCAAACTTGTTCAATCACCCTGCTCCTTTCATCTGACATTGCAGTTGCTATATAGCAGGAGTGGTCTCAGCTTGAGCCCCAAGTTGTTTAGACTCTGCTGGGTCGACAGGATGAAATGATCGCTGGTAGCCTTGTAAGACATCTTTATGTGTGAGTTGAGCATGGTTGGTTTTCTCCCAGAGAATGAACAAAGAAAGGAGCATGAATGCTTGAACAAGAGTCAGATATTTGAAAAGAGGAAATTATAGAATCTGTTTCCTTCAGGATTTATGCATGGATTTTGAGACCTGAAGGCATTACGACTTTTGTGGGTACTGGGCAGTTTTGTTTTCACAGGCCCCTTCTTACACACACACACACACCCCACACGCTCATCCCCACCAAGAAATGTACACTTGCCAGCGTTGACATACAAACAAATACCATGTACAAGGGAGCATTTTCTTTAATCTAAAAGTTCATTTTTTTCCTTCTGATTTTAAAAGAAACGAAAGGGTTTTCATGGGGCCCTACCTGTCTTTAGGTGTTGTGTTTCCTGGGTGAGTTGGCCTTGACCGGACATCACCCAATGCTGGTTTTGTACCCGGAGTGTTTTTGTAGCTCTTGAATACCCCGGGGGGAGTGATGGTTAGAGAAGGGGTAGGACGCTAGTCAGAGAAAAGAGTCTCCAAATACACAGCGGACGCTCAGGATGCCAAAGGGAGCCTGATAGGGAGACGCAGCCCAAGGGGCATGAATTTGTTCTCAGAGTTTCGTGAGACGTTTTTAATGAGTCCCACAGAAAAGTGTGACTCCGTGTGATTGTCAAGTTCTCAACGGGAAAGAGGCACAGTCAAACAGGAGAGTGCATGGAGGATTTCTTTATAAAGGTCACATTTACAAAGGTGCGGGTGTGAGAGAAGCAGAAGGCAGAGGGTGTGGGAACCGTTGACTTATTCTCTGAGGGTCAGCCTCGGGGGCAGAGATCAGGGTTACCGGAATGGAGAGTGTTAGTCCTCACAGCCTGGTGCTGTCTGGGGTCACTTCGGTTCAGCCCATTTGTTGTTTCTCAAACTGAAAGTCCAGTGACGCTGTAGAGACTGTGCCAGACAGTCCATAGCTGTACCCTTAGCACCTTTTGCTGTCTGACACAATAGTGATGCTGAATAAATATAAGTGAAGCAAAGTAGTGAGTGAATTAACCAATGTGCGGATAACAACCTCATTTCTGAGGTTTTCCCTGCTAAAGTCACGGGCACGAAAGGATGAGTGGACAAGACAGGGACTCAAGCCACAGAAGAAGCAAAACTCCCCCCGGACCAGGCAGCCTCTGCAGAGACAACAGAGGGAAGTGTGAGCATGGTGCCTCAGACTCGGGTTTCTGTTACTGCCCGCCCAGTAAATGGGCATGTGGGAAAGAACCTAAAAGGAACAGGAGCATTTCTGAAGTTGTCTTGGACAATGTGAAATGAAGTGTGTCACGACTGATGCCTCCATGTGTCAACTGAATCCTTGCATCAGCTACTTTGCCCAGGGGCTGAGTATCTGTCCTGCCCGATATGAACTCTCTCCCAAGACACGTGGAAGCAGCACAGCCTGATGTGGCTGCAGCGAACTGATGGTGTCCCCTCTGGACATCCGATCGGGCAAATCCAGCTGCGATCTCTCGGGCCACGTCAATGCTAGTCTTTGACACAGAACATATCTAAATGCTTTTCCATATTTCTATCCTAACTGTGAGCAGGGTTCTTATCACTATTTCTAAACTCGTGGGTAGAGAACACCTCCAATAACCATTCCCTGGAAATCTGAAAGGATCCACGTCAGTGCCAGACAGAGTGGGCAGGGGGCTGGTTATCCACTAAGATAAATCAAGCCTTGCTCAAGTTGGGAGCATCATTTTAGTATTTTCATTCCTGATTTGTGAGAGCGTAAAAACGAATTCATCAATACTTGAATTGTGACGATTTTTTTTTATCGTTTGGGATTCATGGAGGGTACAAAGAATTAGGTTACGCTGATTGCATTTGTTAGGTACAGTCCCTCTTATAATTGCGTCCCACCCACAAGAGGTGTGAATTGTGACAATTTCTATATCAATGCTGACAATAAATAACCGTATTGCTGTCCTATTCCTAAGGCACTCCGTATGCAGGACCTCAATGAATCCGAGGAGCTGGACGCAGTGGCCATCCTCATTCTATAGATCAGTAAATTGGCTCGGAAGAGCTGAGCCACAGGAAGTCACACTGCTAGTAAGGGGTAGGGACAAGTAGTGGATACCAGCAGAACTGAGTCTCTTCACTACTACCTGCTCGAATAGATAAGCAGTGAAATGCCAGTGAAGCTACAGACATTTCTTTTTAAGCTCAGCTGCTGACCCAGAGCGCCTTTCTATAGGCAAAGACGGGAGGCGGTCTAAAGGAGAGCACTTTTTAAATAATTGAGGGCAACTTTCCAGGCAGCTGTCAGCCCACAAGCTCTGCCTTTCTCATATAAAGTGATAAAGGTTTAACAAAATGAATTCTACTTCCTTCTCAGAGGGAATATACAGGTATTTGATAGGGAAATTTTCACAAAGGCCATTTGGGGAACGTGTTTTCACAGCGGAGAAAGTGGCTTTTCTCTGCAATCACCGGCTTCCACGCAGACTTATTCAGGTTCAAAGAAAACCCCCTGAAATTTGGAGTAATGTTGAAGAAACTTATATATGACAAGGCAGAAGGTCTCTGCCATTGAAATTGTTTGTTATATCTCTTCCTCTTTCCTTCTTTTCCTAAACAGAATCCTTTGGGGTGTGTCAGAACAAGGTAGATGTTCTGGGGCCCAAGGGGTGTGGCAGCCAGATGAGGAGAAGGGGCACCCTTGAGGTGAGCAGTGACCTAATGCAGTGTGCCAGAGACCGGGCAGGGTCAAGAAGACATCTATGACTGGGAGTGACCTGGCATGGCATTTCAGAGACCAAGAGGGGTGAAAGGGGAGGCCACATGCCCTCCCTAGCACAGGATGAGGAAGCTGAATGCGGGGACTGGCAGCAGAGAGGAGAGATTGGTTATACACAGAGATTGACAAAGGAGAATACGTGGATGAGAATGGAATCAGGTTTCCCATTGTTAGGAAATGGGCCTACCGATACCAAAAGCAAGACGTCAGAATGAACCCTGTGGTTGGGGATTAGAATTCGAAGTATCTGTGTGAATGGCATTGGATAAAAAATGGAAGAGCAGAGAGGGGGAAATGTATGTCTCTGTGTGTACATGTACCCACAAGTACATTTACAAACACGTTTGTCTCATCCTGTCCACTGACCCTGAAAGGACTCGGAAACAGCACATCTCAATAGTAGTGAACCCACCTCTCTCCCAGACCTTGGCTTCTAGATAGCTTTCTCCACTAAGAGGGTCAAAAATCTTTGGAAAAATGATTTAGACCAGGACTGTGGCAACGGAAACAGAAGATTAATCTGCAGCATGAAAGAGATGCTTAAAGAATGACAGAAATACCTCCCAGGATGTAGGGGCAAATAAAGGGGCTGCCATTCATCAAATATAGGACAATTAACATCAAAACAAATAATGCTTGTAAGAAACTATCACCCTCTGAATAAAATTGGAAGGCACGGGTCTAGTTATAAATGAATTGTAATGATACAAAGAAATAAATTTAAATGAGGAACATGGCATTTACATAGCTTTCAAGTACCCCTGAAAATACTTTCTAAGTAAAATAGAATAGTCACTCTGAAGAACAGAAACCTGGCCGTTACTACCTTAAATAAGTGTCTACATGAATACCGTGCATAGTGAACGGTCCATGAAAATTATGCACCCCTAGATAAGACACAATAAAAACATAGTACCACTTCTGTAATTTTCTTGGCAAAAATGTATAATCCATTTCTAATCATATGGAAACATCAGACAAATCCCAACTTGAGAGACATTCCACAAAATAACCAGCCTATGCTCTTCAAAAGCAGTAAGACCATGACAGTTGAAATTGAGGTATTGTTTCCATATCAAGGGGACTGATCCTTTTGTTATAAAGAACATTATTAGAACAACTGGAAATTTTTGAAGGAGGGAGGAGGATTAAATGGCAGTAATTCATCAGTGTTAATTTCCTGATTTTGATGGTTGTATTGTGGTTATGTAAGAGGATGTCCTTATTTGTGGGAAATACATACTAATATATCAAGGGTCATGAGGCTTAGGTCAACAACTTATTCTTCAATGATTCCAGTAAAAACAATGATCTCTTTGATGTATTCGCAATTGTTTGTAAGTTTACAAGCCTTTCAAAATTTAATAAAATATTTTAAAATAAAGCTTTTATTACAAGTACCTCTTCAAAGAGTATATCAGCTCTCACACAGGGTCCTCTTTCACCAGCTTAGGATGTATATGTTATAGTATAAGCAGATTAGTGTATAAAGCTAAATAAACAAAGCAAAGAAAGGAAGAGGTCTAAACTAGAATCCCAACAGATAATACCCATATGCAGAATTAAAGATTTTCTGCTAATACCCTAGTACTGAGATCCCCAAGCCCTAGGCCTGGGACTAACATCAGTCTGAGGTCTGTTAGGCATCAGGCCACAGAACTACATCTCACCCCACCACAATCCCCCGGCCCCCTCCACATACCTCTGCCCTCCCCCGGGGAAAAATTGTTTTCCATGAAACTTAGGAACAAGGGTGCACAATAGAACTTGAGCAGTGGGCCATAAAGGGAAGCAGGTTCACCTGTATTTATAACCACCAGACATTCCCCATGCCTGGCATCACCTCCTGAGCTCTGCCTATCTCCCCAACCCCTATCCACCAATGTCCATGCAAAAATTGTCCATGAAACCAGTTCTGGTGCCAAAAAGCCTGAGGACCACTGCTCTAGTAGATAGAGATTGATAATTAATGGTATTTGTCCCAGGAGAATATAGTTGAGTAACTGTTCAAAATGTATTTAATAGACCAAGCTGGTGGCTCACACCTATAATCGTAGCACTCTGGAAGGCCAGTGTGAGTAGATTGCTTCAGTTCAGGAGTTTGAGACCAGCCTGAGCAAGAGTGAGAGTTTTTTGTCTCTACTAAAAATCGAAAAATTAACTAGATGTGGTGGCACAGGTCTGGAGTTCCAGCTACTCAGGAGGCTAAGGCAAGAGAATTGCTTGAGCCCAAGAGTTTGAGGTTGCTGTGAGCTATGATGCCATAGCACTCCACTCAGGGTGATAGATTGGGACTCTGTCTCAAAAAAAAATATTGAATAGTAAAAGTTCAGTGTATCTCAAATTATTCCTTTTGTTAAATTTTTGAAGCTCTGTGTTTAGAAGATGTCAAATTGCATGGATTCAGTAGTTCTTGTTCTTGTGGTGAACAACAGGTAGCTTGCCTGAACAGAATGATCACTGAGTGGGAAAATGATTGTCAGAAGTTCAACTGATTAAATTTCATAAAAGCTCCATCTGGCCTTTATTTAGAAAACCTATATGGCAAACTCTAAATAGGAGTTTATGCGAAGTTCAATTCCATTAATTTGGGGGGCAAAGGTAACTCATTCTATTTTCATAGTAAAAATCTATTTTTAATCAGTTAAAAAAAGCATAAAACATTAATTCATATATAAACACACGCTATTATATTTAGTAGAAAAATATAATTGATGACCTTTGAGTTAACAAAACCTGTTGCATTTGTCAAAAAATGTAAATAAACAATTGTGTAAATTTCTCAGTCTTCAACTGCAAATACTTATAGATTTAAAATAACAATAAATAACAATTTTATATACTTTCATTTCTATCACAGGGAAGTTCAGATGTCTTGCAAATTTATCATTCTGTATTCTGTATTTCTGAATCATTGTCCTTTAAAAGTCAATTTGTCTTTATTTCTTTTTCATTTTTTAAATTCCTACTCTATAAAAATAGAATTTACTTGGTGTTTCACTTTAAAATGATGAACATAATAAGAAATTTCAGAAATATGATAACTAAAGAGTAGAAACATGAAATCACTAATATCTATAGCTGCAGTTCAGTTTAACCTTTTTATATCAAAGGAGAAAAATTCATGAAGTCCATTGTAACTTAACATGAAGCTTAATGTAGACTATAACGAAATACTTATTGTATTTTTTACCTTTATGCAGACTACAATGAAATACCTATTGTATTTTTTTTACCATTATATTGTTGATTAAGAATAAGCTCACATTTCCCTTTAAGATAAATTGCATTTTTTAATGGAGAATTATGTTTCTTTTCCTCCAAATGGAACTGAAATACAGAATACTAATTGTATCAAAGGTACTAGCTAGTTGTAGTTTCCCCCCCATTTTTAACCTATAAGTGGCTTTCCCTGGCATTAATCACATAGTTCCATGTATCTATATTTATAATTTTAACAGATACTTCATAAATATGGAATCAGGCTATTATCTTGATAATGTGCCACTTTTCTATAAATACAGAGATAGGGTAATTACCACAAGAACTATTTGATAAAATTCAAAAATAGATAAATAATGAATAAGTCTTCCATTCAGTCATTAAAATTCAGAAAACAAAACAAAATATATTTAGCCATTATCCTTTTGATGAATTTGGCTCTCTGCCTTCAAAGCACTATCAATTTCAGCTGGCATATAAGGAGCATTTTGTGAATACTGCCCAGTGCGCGGTGAACTGGACTGGAGACACTAGTCAATAACAGCCCATTAGCATTATCCAAATGAAGAAACAAATTAAGCATGAAAAAATATTTTAAACAATATAAAAATTGACGTGTGAAATACAAAAATCGATGAAATTTTAAGTGAGGTTCAGCCTGTCCAATAATCTGAGTTATGCTTTGAAGCTGGAAAATAAGATTATTCATAAATACACATATATGTCAGTTGCTATCATTACCAGTGTAAGTTTTGCAGGGTGAGAACATGATTTTGTTTTTACCCGTTTCCAACTTTATCATTATAGTGTGACATGGTCACTATAAAGAACTGGTATATTCTCGGGGTGCATTAGTACCAGAGGGGCCAATCCATGTGAATTAATTCCACTCTACACGATCCTCAAGCTCATATACAGAGCTTTGTGTTCAACCATTCATTCTAGAAGTATTAATTATTTTTATTATATCATGTTTTTCATTTATTCAATATATTTCTCAACAAATATTTATTGGGAAACCATCCACTATGGACTAAAACCTGTAATAATTTCTGCAGTACTATAATGAATAAGACATTGTTTGGAGTTGTTCAAATAAACAGGCAAATTAAAAAACACAATAAGGCTACGATGGTGTTAAAGCATTTTACGTTACAAGAACATAGAGAAGAGAGGCCAGGGAGGGATTTCCAGTGTAGAAGCCACTTCCTGTAAGAAGCTTCTAGATTGCCTGGTGAATATCAGATTCTGGCTTACTTTATCTTTGCTTGAGGCCAGATTTTACAGTTTAAAATTCCAGCTTATCTATTTGAGAGGTTTTTCTGTCCATTCTCCTCCATCAGAGTTGAAGCTCAAGGAGAGCCATTGTCCCGCCATTGTCTCCCCATTACCTGGAACCCAGCACGCATCCATGGCCAACAGAGTGAAGGGGACAATGATGTCTTTGTTTAAATTCCATGGAGAAGTAAAATGTGTTCAGTAAAGAGGAAAGGGATTTTCAACAGGTGTTCTAATGGCACAAAGGTAAGAAAAATCACAGCAGATTTACAAACTTAGATGAACCTAGTGGCTGTGAATGGCAGATGGGAAAAGGTGACAGGGGTAGGGGTGGAGGTTGGGGGGCTGCAGGAAGAAGATGCATAAAGGAGAAAGAGTTGCCAGAGTGGAGGCTAAAGAGTCTAGCTCCAAGTCAGCTGTGACAAATAGCTAAAATAATCTACATAAAGTTGTTTGCAAAATTTTTGGCATATAGTAAGTGTTTAATAAACATGATCTTTTATCATCCTTAATTTATTCTTTTACATAACTAACATTTATTGATAGATTATAGGTTCCAGGCATTTTTTTTAGATACTAGGGACTGGCATTTAACAAAATATTGAATACAAAAGTCCCTTCCTTCATTGAGTTTGTATTCTGGAGAAGGATGGTGAGAAGTGAGATAAGCAATAAACAAATAATTCAACAAGAAACTATCCAGTGGTAATAAAAACTAAGATAAAAATAAAACTGGCTGATGTAGTGTGATAACTGAAAAGCTATGTAAGATAGTCATGAAAGGATGCTGTAATCTAAGATGACTTTTGAGTTGAGATTCAGCGATAATAATGGAGTAATGTGGAGATCCCTGGAATGAGTTTTCTAGACAGAAGGAACTACTGGTCCAATTTTTTTTTAATGTGACACTAGCTTGGATGTTTCAGGAAGTCAAAGAGGACCAGTTTGATGGTAGCATTGTGAACTAGAAGGACAGTTGCCGATGAAGGCGATCTTGAAGAGATACGCAGGAGCCATGTATTTTTAATTGTGATGAGGAGGCTGGGTTTTAGTTTTTAATGGAGTGCAGAACCAGATGGTTTTTAAAGAAGGGACATTATCTTACCAGATTTATGTTTCAGGACTCTCCTTTGGTTGACATGAAATGAATACATTTTTTACGGA
The DNA here is from genome assembly GCA_963574655.1 of Perodicticus potto. Lineage (NCBI taxonomy): Eukaryota > Metazoa > Chordata > Mammalia > Primates > Lorisidae > Perodicticus > Perodicticus potto. The sequence continues at coordinate 114,310 of CAUYRH010103653.1, forward strand.
GGGAAATATTAAAAGATAGGTTAGCCATCATACCTGCTCAATGGGGAAAAGATGAGAAAATGACTTTGTAATATTATTTGCTGGGAATGTAATGAGGGAAGAGAAATATTTCCCCTTCTGGGTAGAGGCTTATGCTAGATGGTCCAAGTCATCCTCCTGCCTCACATGTGCTGCTACAATACTCTGCTAACCTGCTTCTCCACTGCTATCATCATCCCTCTTCAGGCTGTGACCAAAGCCACCACCAGAGTGAGCCTTTAAAACATACAAAAACTGGGAAGTGTCTGTGGCTCAAAGGAGTAGGGTGCTGGCCCCATATGCCACAGGTGGCAGGTTATAAACCCAGCCCTGGCCAAAACCACAAAAAAAAAAAAAAAATACGAAAACCATCACATTCCCCCAAGTTCTTCCATGTTGTTGTAGATGACAGGATTTGCTTCTTTTTTGTGGTTGCATAATGTTCCACTGCATACAATAGACATGTTCTTTATCTTTGAATAGATAAAGACCCATAGGCCAATTCTTTTTCTTGGCTATTGTGAATAGTGCTGCATTGTACATGGAGTGCACGTATCTCTCCAACATGCAGATTTCATTTCCTTTAGATGTATGACTAGTAGTGGGATAGCCAGTTCAGTTGAGGACCCTCCATGCTGTTTTCCATAATGACCTATGAATTACATTCCCACCATGAGTGTGGGTTTCCTTTTTTCCACATTGTGGGCAACACATGTTATCTTTAATCTTTTTTGATAATATGCATTCTAACAGGTATGGGGTGATATCTCATTGTGGTTTTAATTTATATTCCTCCGATAATTAGTGAAGTTGACCCTTTTTTTATATATCTATTATCCATTTGCATGTTTTTCTTTGAGAAATGTCTATATAGAAAGTAAAATAATGAATATCAGAAGCTATAGGGATGGGAGTTGGTGAGATGTTGATCAAAGGATATAAAATTTCAGTTAGGAGGGATAGGTTCAAGAGATCTACTGTACAACGTGGTAACTACCATTAATAGGCAAGGTATTATATTTTATAAATCAGTAGGAGATATTTTGTTTTCTCACCTCAAAATAGGTATGTGAGAAGATGCATGTGTTAATTAACTCAATTAAGCCTTTCCTCAATGTATACATTTTTCAAAACACCATGTTGTACGTGATAAATATGTATAATTTTTGTTTGCCAATTTAAAAAATAAAACTAAATGAGTAAATAAATAACAAACCACCACCGCCACAACACAAATCCATGTTGTACCTTCTCACTCTGCTGGGCAGAAGCCTCCAGTATCTTCTATCTCACTCAGAGTAACAGCCTCCGTTCTTACAATAGCCAGGGAGAACGTGAGCTGGCTTTCCTGCTCTCTGTCATGATTCATCACCTAACTCTCTCCTACCCACTTCCTCTCCCCCAGCCTTTCCAGCCTTTCTGCAGTCCTTTGAACAAGCCTAATAGGTCCTCACCTCAGGGGCTTCCCATTGGCTATTTTTCTGTCCAAGGCTGTTCTTCTCATCTTCTCAAAACCCTTTTTCGTAGCTTAATTTCCCCCTTCATTCTAGTCTCTGTTAAAAATTCACCTTTATCAGTAATGCTGACACCCATAACTTATAAAATATACACACTGCGGTAGGCTGGTGATGGTCTCCCAAGATACGGCCTCATCTTAGTCCCTTGAACGCGTTGCACATGTGACCTTAGTCCGAAGGTCTTTACAGGTGTGATTAATTTAGGGTTCCTGATTTGGGATTCTCCTAGACGGTCCCAGTGGGCCTTAAATAGCACCACAGGTATCTTTGTAAGAGAGAGGCGGAGGGAGGTGACACTTACACAGAAGGTAAGCACGTGAAGATGGAGGCGAAGATCTGAGTGACCCGGCCTCAGACCAAAGAATGCCAGTAGCCACCAGAGGCTGGAAGAGGCAGGGAACAGCTGCTACTCCTACAGCTTCAGGTGTGAGTGCGGTCTTACCGAAACCTTGTTTCAGACTTCTGGCCCAAAGAAACGTAAGAAAATAGATTTCTGTTGCTCTAAGGGGCCAACTCTGTGTGATTTTTTTAAAGCAATAATAGGAATCTACTATACATATCAAACGCCTGTGCTCTTTGCTCTTATTCCATACAATTTATTGTCTGCCAGAATACACAACTGCTTGCTTGTTTGAGGTTCTAAGTCTCATGCTGCTAGAATGTAACCATCTAATGACAGGGACATTTTGCAGTAGCCCATGACAATGGGCTATAGTGACAATGCCCAGGACAAAGTTCTTAATGATTAGTTCTGAGAGGGAGCGAACAGAGGGAGAAAGGAAGGAAAGAAGGGAGAGGGAAGTAAGAGAGAAAGAAATGGGTCTTAAAATTTCCCAGGTGGGTCTCTCTTGCTTTCTCTCCTTAATGAGAGGGACCCACTTGTGACTCTGGATGTGCTCTAAGCTTTCTCATTGTTCTTCCTAAATAAAATCTCCCTTTGTTACCCTGAAATTTGTGTAGATTACTTGCTTCCATCCACACTGCCTGAGGTGTTTCGGTTTTATTTTCAGTTTCCACTCCACTTTTGCTTTTGATAACCGCCCATGCCTTGGTTGAACTTTCAAGTCCAGCCAAATAATCGAACAAGGTCAATTAGGTTCAGGGAACTGGGACCCCTGGCCCTCAACATCTTTTCTGGTGCTGTGAAACCCAGGAATAAGAAAACCCTTTAAAAAATTTTTTTTCCAGGTGAAAAGGAGACAGCATTCCAGGACAAAGGGAATGGACTGGAATGGTCCAGTCTTTAGTACAGCAATTAAAGGGCAGAAAAATTAAGTACATTTGTAGAAAAGCAACAAAGACAGTAAAGGAGTTAGAACATAAAATGTGGAAAACATACTATAGGAACCAGACATGTTTAATTTAAAGATGATAATTCTTGATCTTGGTGTGTAAAAGAGATCACAGTGAAAATGAACCAATGGGCAGGAGTGCATTTGATCAAAGAAGTGGAAAGTTGACCATGGTAACTGTGAGGGTGGGAGATGGGGGAAGGGAGGGATTTGTCAAAGGGTACAAAGCTTCAGTTAGGAAGTTCCTGTGACCTGTTGTACAGCACGGTTGTCTGTAGTTAATAACATATTGTATATTTCAAAATGGCTAAAAGAGTAGTTTTTAAACAGTCTCAATACAAAAAAATAAGTAGGTTAGATGATGGATATGTTAATTAGTCTGATTTAATCATTCCACAATGTATACGTATATCAAAACATCATATTGTACCCTATAAATATACATAATTATTTTTCCATTTAAAAAACATTTTTACAATATGTTCTTTAAAAAATTCTAAAAGTTAATGCTACTTACAAGGGATATTAGCATTGACGACCTCACCACATTTCCATGATGGAGAGATGTGCAGGACTAGGTTGGTTCAAGAATCATCTGGAATGTTGTTGAAAAGATTCCCACATTATGTAACAAGCTTGAAAGGTGCCTAAAATTTCTTTGATTTAAGTTGCAATTGGATGAATCAGGCAAATAAATGTGCCTGATCTACTTTAATCCACAGGAGAGGACACCAGATCAGTAGTGTTCATAGTTTACAACAGTTTATATTTCATAATCTTTTTTTGCTTCAGTAAAGGAGAGAAATAAACTAACTCCTATTGAAATGATATTACAGAGTGGTTTCCAAACCAAGGATGTGCATCAAAATTCCCCAAGATGTTCACGGAGTCATGTACAGTGTATAGTTGGAAAAAAACAACTATTAGATGGTTCCAATATGCTCATTGAACTGGAGATGTTTCTACATTTATTCATTGGCTTTAATCAAGGCTACCCTTTTCTTGATTTAATGATTATCCTTTTCTAATGAATTAGAGCTCTTGGTATTTGAAATGAAGGTAGTTTGACTTTTTAAACTGTTCCTCATTTTTTCACTTTGGAAGTTTATTGAACTAATAGCAATAGTAAATAGATAAGTTTTTCTGAAGTCACTTTCTTTTTAGAAATAAAACATTATTCAAAAAAAGGTTGACATTGGGCGGTGCCTGTGGCTCAAAGGAGTAGGGTGCCGGCTCCATATGCCGGAGGTGGCGGGTTCAAACCCAACCCCGACCAAAAAAAAACGCAAAAAAAAAAAAAAAAGGTTGATGTGATTTAAAAGATATTAAAGGACAGCAATTATTTGAGAGGAATCAAGACATTTTGTTTTTATTTATTCGCTTTTTTTTTAACATTAGGGGGGAAAAATGGAGGAAAGGAGGGAAAATATAACTTACCTTGCAAGAAAAGAGAGAAAATTTGAATAGCTGTATAAGTGCTAAGTCAAATATATAAAAAATAATATATTTTCAGACCAAAGAAAACAGAAAAATACCAAACTAGATTTTGTTGGAAGAATGGCTTCTATTGAGCAGTCAAGGAAAAGAATGATTCCAACCTATGCAATCAACTGTACTAGAACATATTAAAAGAGCATAATATTCATCTAATGTGAGGAGCCCAGGATAACCTGGATAACAAATTCTGACAAAGACATAATGAGAAAGAAAAATTATAGGCTTAACTGACATAAAATTACAGATTTTAAAAAGCAGTAAAGAAAACATTATCAAATTAAGTATAGCAATGTATATATTAAAAAGATAGTATCTTAGGACAGTGTCTATGGCTCAAAGGAGTAGGGCGCCAGCCCCAAATGCCAGAGTGGCGGGTTCAAACCTAGCCCCAGCCAAAAACCACAAAAAGAAAAAAAAGATAATATTTTAGGATGAGCCATACCCTGAGGACATCACATTGATTTAACATTAACAATTATCCAGATTAAAGAAGAGTCATATGGTCATCTCAGTAGATGCAAGAAAAATTATAAAAAATCATTATCTATTAAGTATTATTGTAATTATTCAAGTTTTTTTTTTTTTTTTTGAAACAGAGTCTCATTATGTCGCCCTCAGTAAAATGCTGTGGCGTCACAACAACCTCAAACTCTTGGGCTTAAGCAATTCTCTTGCCTCAGCCTCCCAAGTAGCTGGAACTACAGGCGCCCGCTAGAACGCCCAGCTATTTTTTGATTGTAGTTGTCACTGTTGTTTGGCAGGCCCAGGTTGGGTTTGAACCCACCAGCTCTGGTGTACGTGGCTGGTGTGCTAGCCCCTGAACGACAGAAGCCGAGCCAGTTATTATTCAAGTCTTAGCAAACTGGAAATAGAAAGGAATGAAGGAATTCCTTATTCTCCTGAGAAAGAATAACTACAAAAAATAACATATTTGTTATTTGCAAAAGGGTGAAATCAGTTCTTTCAGACTTAGGGACAGAGTTGATGATTTCCTTAATTGTGTTAACATTAAATTAGAGGATTATGCAGTGCAGTAAAGCAAAAATAATAAAAGAAACTAGACATAAAAGGAAAACATATAACTGTCTTTTTTTTTTTTCTTTGCAGTTTTTGGCTGGGGCTGGGTTTGAACACACCACCTCCAGTATATGGGGCCAGCACCCTACTCCTTTGAGCCACAGGCGCTGCCCAACATGTAACTGTCTTTATGTAGAAATGATATGATTTTATGCATAGAGTCCTAAAATATAAAAAGATATAGCATAATAATAATAGTTTAGCAATTTGCTATATAAAAAAGTCTAATACTTAATAATGTATATAAGCAACTGTTAGAAAAAGTGATCTTTAAATATAGACACCATTTGGAGGGAACATTTCTCAAAATCAATCTAACAAAATCAGTACAGTTTTAAAACATGATCACAAAATGCTTTGACAATTTTCCGTCATAAA
>CAUYRH010103655.1:0-10345 GCA_963574655.1 Perodicticus potto
ATTTTCATTTAACTTCTGGTAAACTTTTTTTTAAAAACCCCCAACATAACTTATTTACCTGTCAATGCCAGGTTGTTCCCAAGCAGTTTTTTTTTTTTTTTTTTTTTTTTTTTTTGGTAGAAGTGGTGGGAGAGAGTGGGGAAGACTACTTTGTCTCAGTTCAATTGTGACAAAATGTGGAAATCATTAAATGATTTTTCCCCATCTATTAACAATAATAGCCTTGATTATCTCCTTAGAAATTCACCAAAATCATAGTGTGTGGAGAAACCCTCTGTAATTACCACTAATCGTAGGTTTTGTTCAATCAATTAATAGTGCTTTGAAACTCTCTTTACTAGCAATAAATTGAGTATTAGAATTTAAAGTTCTCCTTTCACTTTCTGCACCTGCTTAGTTTTAAGCTCCGAGCTCATATAATTATTTCAATTTTCTCAACAATTGTTTCTAGTATTACCCACTAGCGGAAACCTGCTCATTTTTCCTACTTCATGTTTGTTTTAATTTCAGTGCAGCGTTAGTATATTACTTCTTTCTAAAGAGGAATAAATAAGACTTTCAGAAAACTTAGGTATTAATATTTTACCAGTTAAAAAAATGTATTTTACATTCTAAGACTTTAATCTTGCTACGGAAGCTAGTGGTCATTTGGATGATTACTTGTCATAAAGACAAGTCCATGTAATGTAAATCTTTTCGGGTTTGCTTTAGTCCTGCAAACGCTTAAATCTGACTTTTTTCTCTTAAGCCCTCTCTACTGAGCTTTTTAAAACATGAATTCAGCACTTTTGAAATAAAAGAATAATGGGTTTCTTAAGTGACTAGGAATAGTGTGGGTGTATTCCTTTGAGGTTGCCCACCGAACTACGCCAGAAAATTTTGGTTGTGGTGATTGTAGCTGTACCAGACGTCTCTCATCCCAGGAAGTTGAGTTGTTTCAAATTACTTGGTATTCTCTAGTATATAAAAACCACATCAGGATGATGCCACATAAAACATGGTACTTTAATTTTCTTTTAGTATTCTATAAAACTATACCAGTGCATATTTGCTTAATTATGCCTTAAAAAATAAAAACTATAGGCCATCTACAACGAAACTAACCAGTGTTCTTTTGCTTTACCATCTGGTTAATTATCTATGGATTACTGGAAGGGGTGGTTTGGGGGTAGTCTGAAAACCTTGTTTTGACTGTGTACAAAATAGGAGCACACTTCTGTGGGTGTGTGGGTGAGGGCAAGAGCAACATGGGTGTGAGAACACTCGTGAGTGTGTGTATTCAGGTATGTATTTTTAAAACTAATAGAGTGGCAGCATGTGAAAGTGATGGCCAAACCACTGGAAATTTTGAATCAGAAAAGGATCGATAAACATTTTTGATTGCCTTGTCACAGCCCTCTAAACTTGCCCAGCATTTAGCAGTACTTGAACTCCACCTTTGGGCATTCACCAGTAGGGTGACACTCTTAATGTGTCAACCTCTAGTCTACCCTTAGCTGGGACCCATTAAACTGCTTCTGAAGTTTGCTGGAGTGAGCTATCCCAAAAGGTAGAAGCTGTGAAAGGCATCTGGAAATGTTTAGCAGCTGCCTTTTCTAAGGTTTTAATATCTAATGAAAGCTTGACTTTACTGCTTAGTAAATCTTAGGGTAGAATATGGTTTAAATTCTTTGGACCAAGTCGTTTGACTGAGTCTTTTAAATCAATATTTTGTGAGCTTTCATGAGCATTGAAGATCGTGTGTGTGTGTGTGTGTGTGTGTGTGTGTGTGAGAGAGAGAGAGAGAGAGAGAGAGAGAGAGAGAAGAGAATCTGTTATTGTTAGACATGTAGATTCATTTTTTCATTTCTTCAGTGCAAAAAATTTGTGGAATGTATTGGTCAAACTAAATTGAACTTTTAAATTCAGCTTTCTGAAAATATATGCATCTCCACTTGATCGGTTTTCTTCTTTAAGTCCTAATGAGCACTGTCCAGAGTGGGTTAATAAAGAGGTTTCCATGTGTGTTGCAGACGAGAGCGTACAACATGTGACCTCTTTACAAAGAAAGACACCAGATTTAGACAGATTCAAGGATGGTTAAAACAATGCACACACAACACACAAGCTGAGGGTCAAAGGAAATCCCAGTTTTTGTCTCACTGTCAGATTTAAAAGACAAAGTAGCACCCCAAAAGATGCGTTTGAAGTGATAGATTGTGCCACATACCACCTGGACAAGGGCAGTGTAAAACAGCAGCTAAAATCAAAACCACTTGAATTCTGGCTCAGCTTTCTCCAGACAAGTACTTAAAATAGCTTAAATAACAGGATGCAAGGGGAGGGAAAACATTTCCTTTTAAGGATATGCATTCTTGGTGTGATTCAAACTTCTGCAGGAACATGCTGTGTAATAAGTTTATTTACTTTAAGGTTTCTTGGGGAAGGGGGTTGGGAGTTCACTGGCATTTAAAATAATACTTGCTAAAAAAGAATAATAAAGTTTCCTTTAAAATAAAATGCAGATGTGAGCCTACATGTGTCATCAGTGAGAGAGAATATGAATTGCTTGTAACAGTTGGTTATTTTCTAATGCATTCAGTAGCCAGTATGAAAGATGGGCCTGTGTGGTGCAGCACTGGGAGCCTGTTAGGGTTCTTTTTAAAGTATAGTGATTTTTTTTTACCTCTTAAAAAAATACAGCTTTGTCAGTTTATTGAAATTTAGCACCTTACTTTCTGCCGGAACTTTGTTCAGTGGTTAAGTGGGATTTCTTTTTCCCTGCTGCTTGTTAATATCTATCCGCACTGACCATATTTCTTGAACCAAAGAGTTGGGACCTTGCTGGCAGAAACTTTGAAACTCCTGTGGATAATATTCACTGTATGGTAATTCTTATCGACTTTAGCAGCTGTGTGAGAACGATGGTACTGGAACAGAAGAGTCTTCAAAATGCAGAGCCTTTCCCACCCTGTACCAATGTATAGTCAATGAGCAAGTGGCAAGTGAGCCAGGAATGGGTTCCAGAATATTGACTGCTTTAATGAGAAAATAAAGGACTGCCATCATGCCTGGTGGTTGTGATTTTAGTTTCCAGTTGTTAAGACTGCTTTCAATCTAGGTCTGTGTTTTGGGATCAGTTTATTATTAGATTGTCACGTTTACGTCAAAATTCAGAATAGGAAAAGTTCACCATTGACTATACTAAAAAGCAACATTTTAATTCTATCACTTTGTTTTAAAATGGATATTTTAACAGCAAATAAGGATATAGGCTTAATATTTAAAAAATTAAATTGTCTGTAAAAAATGTGCCATGTAGATTTTACTATATTGCTATGAATTGATGAAAAATTATCCAACATTCATTTTGGATTATTTGGGAATCAGTCGTTCATGTATCTTAGCTATCTCATCTTACAAATGAGGAAAGCCTAACTACAAGGCTATCATTAAAAATAAAACATCCCCCCCCCCCCACAAAAGGCTATTATTTAACCAGTTTTTAAAGCAAAACTACTGTCAGGTGTAAAAAATTAGATTTAGTAGTCATCATTATTTATGTTTATTTTTTTTAATTGTGACATGTTCATCTTAGAAGTAGAGAAAAAGTGTTAAGCACCTGGTGATCATCTCTGACGAGATGGAAGCATTCTAAAATGCCATTATGCTACCTCATTTTCTGGCCTTCCAAAACACATTAAAATCTCTGATACTGTTTAAGGATGTGTTTTTGTTTTTTTGACTGGGGATTGGACATAAAATTAGCATAAAACTCTTTGGGAATAATTGCATGCTATTTTGTGTTTCGAGTACTTTACCAGCTGGGAGATTTTGTAAAATTAATTGCTAGCCGCCTTTTTAAGCTCCCTCTGCCTTCTTATTGAAATTGAAATCAGTTTTTCTTCAAAATACATGATTTAGGACCTCGAAGAAAGGCTTGATGTAATTCATTAGTACTAACACTAAAATGCCTTTGATCACGGGAGGTAGTAGAAGCTAGATTAACATCTGCTGATAAAATAAGGAAAAATAGCAGAGGAGGTAAAACTTTCAAAAGAAGACACATTCTCTTCTCATCCCAGGAAGGATAAAGGATATCCAAAGTGACTGACACTTTTTACAGAGATTTTGAAGCCACAGCTTCAAGTAGGACCAAGAGGTTTTGTCCAATTCACTTGTATATTTTTGGTGTCAAGCTCAGTGGGTATCTACCTCAGTTTGCTCTGGAGGGTGACTTGGGCTGAACAAGTGCCAATGACCTTTCTTAATAAAGGTAAGGCAGGTTTCTACATTTGGAAGGTGACAGAGCTCCTGACTTGACAGGCATCTCTGGTTGTCTACTTGGGCCCTCCTTGGTGGGTGTGTTCACTTACAAAACCAAATTACAGATCTGGAAGCTGCTGGGTGGGGACAGGATTAGAACAAAGGGAGTGAGAGTAAATGTTATTTAGGGATGTTTCTGTCAAGTTTTGGTTTCCTGATGAATTGCCATTCAGTCTTGCAATGCTATTTCTGTGTTTTTTGTCATTGTTATTTAGTTTTGCTTTTAAAATGTTCATCTAGGAGTAAGGCATTCTTTCCCTGTTCAATACCCAGGGTATTGCCAGTCAGTGAAGTGGCATCATCATAGCTCACTGCAACCTCCAACTCTTGGGTTTAAGCAGTTCTCTTGCTTCAGCCTTCCAAGCAGCTGGGTGAATGGCCAGTGAATGCCACCAAGCCTGGCTAATTTTTTTTTTCTATTTTTAGTAGAGTTGGGGGTCTAACTCTTGTGCTCAGGCTGGTCTTGAACTCCTGGCCTTAAGAGATCTTACTGCCTCAGCTTCCTGGAGTGCTAGGATTACAGGCGTGAGCCACTGTGCCCAGCCATAGAAATGTTTATTCTTCCAACCCCCTTTAAAATTTTCCTATCACTTACCTAAAAGCATCTGTTATTGATACCCTTACCTTGAAATGGAATTTCTGCATGTGGTTATGTCAGTTACATTGTAGGGTAGCTACTTCCTGGCATCTTTTAATCACATCAGTGAGCTCTCTTCTAATTAATGCTCAAGAGAGGTTATTTGAGAGAAGGGTTCATGCAAACAGTTGTGTTCTTCCTTTTACCAAAACTTCTATTTCTACCTAATACAGATAAACTATCCGATAAAGTACTTAAGTAGACAAAGTTTTGATAGTTAAAAAGAATGAGCTGTCTATTTTTTTTTTTTTTTTTTTTTGAGACAGAGTCTCACTCTGCTGACTAGGTTAGAGTGCTATGGTGTCAGCCTAGCTTCCAGCAACCTCAAACTCCGGGTTCAAGTAATTCTTCTGCCTCAGCCTCAGCCTTCCCAGTAGCTGGGACTACAGGATCAGAAGTAAAATCTATCTATTTCTCCAAAGATAACATAAAATGAAAGAATATTATATTTAGATAATGAGGTGTAGTAGTGTTCATAATTTTATCACTCTGTATCTGTAGTTTGATATGCATTATGATTTCATCTCCAGTTTTTAAACTGTGTGTGTGGTCTGGGTACGGTGGCTCACTTCTATAATACTAGCACTCTGGGAGGCTGAGGCAGGCGGATTGATTGCGCTCAGGAATTGATTGCCCTCTTGCTCAGACTGAGCGATCAGTCTGAACAAGAGTGAGACCCCCATTTCTACTAAAAAGAAAAATGGCTGGGTGTCATGGTTCATGCCTGTAGTCCTAGTATTTGGGAGGCTGAGGCAAGAGGATTCTTGAGCCCAAGAGTTTGAGGTTGCTGTGAGCAGTGACATCACAGCATTCGACTCAGGGTGATAGAGTGAGACTTAATTAAAAAAAAAAAAAGTGGGTGCCTAGGGGAAGGGGTTGTGAAGTCCCATGTGTTGCAATTAATTTTTTATTTTATCAAAAGAAAATTTTGGCCAGGCACGGTGGCTCACGCCTGTAATCCTAGCACTCTGGGAGGCCAAGGAAGGTGGATTGCTTGACCTCATGAGTTCAGAGACCAGCCTGACCAAAAGCAAAACTCCATCTCTACTAAAATGAGAAAAACTGAGGCAAGAGGATCACTTGAGCCCAAGAGTTGGAGGTTTCTGTGAGCTTTGATGCCACAGCACTCCACCCAGGGTGACAGTTTGAGACTGTCTCAAAAAAATAAATAAATAAAAGAAAATTTTGTGTTCCAATCTGGAATCAGAGAATGATAGAGCTGAAAAGGGAACTTCATAGATCTTTTTATCCAAAGTGCTCCTTTTACGGATTAAAAAACTAAGGCCTGAAGAGGTGACTTGTGCAAATGAATAGCCAAGTTGAAATTAAATTCTTTGTCCCTCAACTATGCTGTGTATCTTTCGCTATGCCACGCTTAACTCCCAAGTACTGAGCTCCATTTTAACTTTATAAAGGAAATGGGAGAAACAGATTAGTAAATGCACAGGGGCAGGTTTATGTAAACCCAAGACTTTCACACAAGAACTGCTAAAGGTCGGTCCTAATGCCATAAGGATTACTTCATCTTTTTTTACTGCAGATGTTGCTGGATTGATATCTACATATAAACACTTATATGTAGAAATAAAGAGTTTGATGTATGATCTTTTATAAATTCACAGCAAAGAAAGTGAAGATATGCCCTAGGGAAGTTAAGTGCTTTACATAAGTGTTGGATGGTTCGCTATTGATGTTTTAAAAGTACACGTATTTTGATTGGTAGCTGTATTTATTTATTTATTTTGAGACAGTTTCATTTGTTGTCCTAGGTAGAGAGAGTGCTGTGGCATCATAGCTCACAGCAACCTTAAACTCAGGCTCAAGCCATCGATTCTCTTCCCTATAGTCCCAAGTAGCTGGGACTATAGGCGTGCACCATGGTGTTCAGCTGTTTTTTTAGAAATGGGGTCTTCTTCTTGCTCAGGTTGATCTCAAACTCCTGAGCTCAAGCAATCCTCCTGCCTTGGCCTCCCAGAATGCTAGGATTACAGGTGTGAGCCACCAGTCACAACTTCAACTTGTAGATTAAAATGTAGTAATCAGTTAGTAAGAATATTTGATACTCAAAGTAACACTAAACATGGAACTTCATCAGCCGGGTGCAGTGCATCACACCTGTAATCCTAGCACTCTGGGAGGCCAAGGCAGGTGGATTGCCTGAGCTCACAGGTTCAAGACTCCATCTCTAAAAATAGCCGGGTGTTGTAGCAGGTGCCTGTAGTCCCAGCTACTCGGGAGGCTAAGGCAAGAAAATCACTTGAGCCCAAGAGTTTGAGGTTGCTGTGAGCTATGACACTACAGCACTCTACTGAGGGCAATAAAGTGGGACTCTGTCTCAAAAAAAAAAAAAAAAAAGACTTTTTTAGCCTTCAAAGTATTGGTGATATGGTTTCATATAGGAATAATATTTTAGCTTAAGGTCAGGAGTTCAAGAGCAGCCTGAGCAAGACTATCTCCCCTAAAAATGGAAAAATTAACTGAGAATTGTGGTGGGTGTCTTGATTCCAGCTACTTGGGAGGCTGAGGCTGGAGGATCACTTGAGCCCAGGAGTTTGAGTTTGAGGTGGCTATGAGTTAGGCTGACACCATGGCACTCTAGCCCACGTGACAGAGAAACGTTTTATCTCTTAGTAATTGACAGATTAGCTAATATGAATTACACTTAGATCACACTTAGAAAAAAACTCCCAAATATGTTCCATGGCCTAGAAGAACATACGATCATCTCCCTGAGTTTATCTCTCACTTCCCCCTTGCTTACTCTACCCAAGTCATACTGAATTTTTGCTGTCCTAAAACACATGCATCATACTGTTGCATCACAGACAGAATTTGCTGTTTCCTCTACCTGAAGTCTTTTCCCAGATAGCCACACGAATTGCTCCCTTACCTCATGCAATTCTTCAGTCAAATATAGCATCATAAATGTGGCCTTGGCTTTCCTTGACCATTTTATCCAAATAGCACCACTGCCATTCCCACCTCCCAGTGTCACTATAACTCAGAGCCCATGAGCTTCAGTACAGTTGACATTTGAGCTCCATAATACTGGGTTGCACAATTTAATAGAGGGTGTCATCTACATTGAGCAGCATCCCTAACCTCTACCCACTGTATGCCAGGAGCATCCTCTCCCTGCTCCCTTTCTCCCCCCATTATGACAATCAGATATGTCTCTAAAATGTCCCCTGGTGCACAAAATAGCCTAAATCTAACCCCTTACTCTGCTTTATTTTTCTTCCTAGTACTTATATTGTTATATTATACTCTATCTTATAGTCATACTTCATATTTTATTTGTTTATTAATTGTCATTAGAATATGAGATCCTTAAGCATAAAACTGTTTTTTTTTTTTCTTTTTGGAGACAGTGTCTTGCTTTGTTGCCCAATTGGGTGTATAGTGCATGGTCATAGCTCACTGCAACTTGGGAACTCCTGGGCTCAATGAAATCCTTGTGCCTGAGCCTCACATACCTGGCTAATTTATTTTTAGTTGTTTGTAGAAACAGAGTGTAGCTATATAACTCAGGCTGGTCTTGAATTTCTAGCCCCGAGCAGTTCTCCTGCCTGAGCCTCCCAAAGTGCTAGGACTATAGGCATGACCCTCCTTGCCTGGCTGAGAGCAAGACTTTCTTTTGTTCTTGGTATGCTGTGTGGTATGTCCAGTCCCCCAAAGAGTACCTACTACACAGTTTTAAAATAATTATGTCAAATAGCTTAAATATAATGATTCATAATACATTTGTTTGAATGGTGCTGTGGTCATCTTGAGTCATCTCTCTGTTCAGATTGTTTCCTTCTATTATAATTAAATTCACATATGAAAAGCAGTGAGGCCTAAGAAATAAGAGTATTATTGAACAGAAGGTATTAGAAATTGCTTATGATGGTGGGACTGAAAACTAATACACATCTTTTAGAAAGAATGGAGAACCCTCAAAGAACTCAAATTAGACCTCCCATTTTTGATCCTGCAATCCCATTACTGGGCACGTACCCAGAAGAAAAAAAAAATCATTTTGCCATAAGGACATTTTCACCAGACTGTTTATTGCAGCTCAATTTAAATTGCCAAATTGTGGAAATAACCTAAATGCCCACCAATCCAGGAATGAATTAACAAGCTGTGGTATATGTATAACATGGAATACTATACAGCCACTAAAAAGGATAGTGAATTTACATCTTTTGTATTAATTTGGATGGAGTTAAAATACATTCTTCTTATTAAACATTAGAAGAATGGAGAAGCAAGAATCCAATGCACTCAATTCTGATATGAGGACAATTGAGGCTAGTCCATGGTGGGGGGAGGGGAGAGAGGGACGGGTGTGTGGGGCCACAGTGTGTGACATACCTCTTGGGGGTGGAACACTATTAATAGAGGGACTTCACCTAGCAAACACAAGCAGTATAACCTGGCTCATTGTACCCTCAATGATTAGAATGCATTAATATTTAGGCAAACTTATGAACTGAGCCTTAAATGAAGGAAAATTCTCTTTAAAGTTATTTCTCTTAATTTTTCCCTCTTTTTTCTTCTCTCCCTTTTTACAAAGATCTCAACAGCAATGGATTCATTTGTGACTATGAACTTCATGAGCTGTTCAAGGAAGCCAATATGCCATTACCGGGATATAAAGTGAGAGAGATTATTCAGAAACTCATGTTGGATGGTGACAGGAATAAAGATGGGAAGATAAGTTTTGACGAATTTGTTTATGTGAGTATGTGAAAATTCACCATTATTAGAAGCAGTGGGGTGTTCCTTTGTCTAGTGGGATGGTATAATAATAACTATTTTATTAAGTTCCTAAATATATTAGTACTGTTATAACTAATAACATTTGTCATCCTCCCATTTATTTTCTGTTAGTTTTTTTAGCCACTGAAAATACCTTAACGAAAGAATTGAGAAAAAGCACAATGACAGAAGCAAAGATATGATTTAATGCCTGATGCTCACTGTGTAAGGTGAACAATCTCATTTGGGGGCATCATTAAAGGGCATTTTTCAAGGTGCTAAGTGACATCTTTGATGTGTTCTCTCTCTCTCCCATGGTGAACAATGTGCTCCAAAATTTTAATGATACACCCTGACTCACACTCTTGGAAGCTTCCTGAGCTGAACTTTCTGATTAAAAAGTTGTTTTCTACTCTGGTGGTAGAGATACTTAACTGTACTGCTTTCTCTAGGATGATAATTTTGACAATTAAAAGTTAGAAGCATATCTTTTTTGTCCATTACAAGAGGCATTTAAAATGTTTCTTTTCTACTTAATCGTCAAATACTACTAAAGGTTAGGGGCTAATTTTTTAATTCTTCTATCCCCCACACACTTAGTTTGGTGTTCATACTCAGTGTCTGTAAAATATATGTGTGGCAAGTGGCTCTTTATTA
>CAUYRH010103656.1:0-37366 GCA_963574655.1 Perodicticus potto
GGACTGGAACCATCTTTATTGCGTGTGGCTTGATGACCTTTCTGGAAAACATAAATCTGATTAGTGTAATCAGTAATAGGCAAAGGTAGAACAGCATCAGGTCAGAAGCACTTATTCAGTGATGCTAAAAGAAAACCATATCAGGATTTTTCTTGCTGTTTCCTCAAGGCTGGACAACTGCTGAGGAGACACCTGTTCCTTGGTGTCTCCTTCACTTTACACTTAGGACTAAATGTGGAACCTCCATTTCCTATGCCTAGGTCAATTTTTTGTGAATTTCCTAGGCCTCAATTCCATGAATGGACTGTATCCATTCATTGATACACTCATTCACCTTGCCCCCAGTGGAAGGGACTGTATTCATTGGTTTCCTGGCCACCTGTATATACCCTGAGGCTAGAGGCCTAGAGGAGGAGACGGGGAAAGACCGGGAGAGGAACGGAGAGAGCTTCTCTCTCCCCACTTGAGTTCTGTCTCTCTACCAGGAGCTTTAGTGTTTTCTGTATTCTTTTCTGTAAATCAATTATGTCTTACCACTGAGGGGTCGGGGTGGGGACATAATGTAATGAAGAATAATAAAATACATGTATTTTAAAAAAATAAATAAAAAAAATTTCAAAAAAAAAAAAAAGAATAGACTTCTGCACATCTGCATCAAAGAGCCCACCTACCGTCATGACTCCAGTTTATGTAGGATCTGTGGACAATGGGGATGAAACAATACTGTCCATGAGAAAGCATGGGGCCAGCTAGGGGAAGAAAATTAGTATGTGTTTTAACTCTATTTTTTTTTCTTATTTTTTAAATTAAACTTAGGAACTGAATTTAAACATAGTGGAGATTATTAGATTAATTATATCTGGTCAAATGACATTTTCTACATAGATGCACATTTTTAGTCTTTATACAGGTTAAATCTATAAAAGCATACCTCACTGGCAACAACAAACAAAGTGAAAGAAGGTTAACACCAAGGACTCATGCCATGTTTTAGAGATAGTATAATGCCAGGCAGTGGCCACCAGTACACGGCAGGCAGTTTCACATCAGCACACGCTATTTGAAGGCTTTGAGTATCTTAGATCATTTCTCTTTTTTTAAATGTCAAATTAATATGAGGGTACAAACTTTTAGGTTACATTGTTCTCATTTCCAAAGAACAATTCCAGTTGTAAAAGAGCTCCTCACCCAATAGACACTCTGCTACTTTTCCTCCCTTATGTAAGTCAGTAACTCTATTCCAAAACAAACATTCCAATTGGCCATCCTCTACACCCACCTAAGGGACATTTCCATGGAGGAAGTCATGATGAAAGGAAGAGTAGGGAAAGGTTTTGTTTGTTTATCTGTTTTCCCCATTTTATTCAAATAGAGTTCTAAGATGCCTTAATCCTATATCAGCACATTCTGCCATGAACTTAATTCTAAATTCTCATCCAAACTCTTCTTTGGCCAGATAGATATGTTTCCTTACCTTCCAGTACTTAATCTTCTATTCTTTTTTTTTTTTTTTTTTTTTTTTTTTTTGCAGTTTTTGGCCAGGGTTGGGCTTGAACCCACTACCCCCAGCATGTGGGGCCAGCACCCTACTCCTTGAGCCACAGGTGCCACCCTTAATCTTCTATTCTATGAAGTTTTGATCATGTGTCCATAAGGAGAACACACATCTTTTTTGCAAATCTTTCCTACAGAACCCCCAGGAACTCCTTTATCCCTTAAAGATAGCACCAGTGCCGCTTTAATTTCAGCAACTCTTCTCCATTCAGAAAGGGAAGATCTTAGGGAAAAATTGGGCTTGATCTTCCTGAAAATTATCAAAACAATAAACAAAAGATTGAAGGTCCAAAATTCTTTGTGGTTCAGTATCTCCGCTTGTTAGCTGCTGAGTGGTCTCCCACTCATACCAGGAGTATTTCCTGCAATTGCCGTCTCCATGGTAAAACTGCAGATTCTGTGAGGGGCATGGGCTTTGAGCCCCATCAAAGTACGCTGGTCAGAGACTTCATCAATATTCACACAAATAATAAAGGAGCGTCTCCATTCAGTCCGCGGAGATGGAGCTCTAACTCAGTGCCTGCCACATGCTGATGTTTTCTTCTGTTCCTCAGTTTTATTCAGCACAATAGTTTGCCATGGAACTTTCTCCATGAAATATTTCCATTTGAAATTCTGTTTATTTTTCATTATTTCAAACTATATTAGAGATACTTTCAAATATCTGAAAATCATACTTCACATTTCTGTAACTTTAAAGATGTGCTTAAAGTTATAGCAAATAGTGAATTTTATTTTCTCTTTCTGTCCCCCGTGGATCTTAACTTTCCCTCTTTGTATTTTTATGGGAAATTTAAGCCAGCAAGTTATTGAGTTTTGAGAGTTGCCTAAAACTTGGTGCAAGGCTTGGTGACGATCCTTACATAATTGTTTTATCAGAAGAGGGTCAGCACACACATTTCCCCCCTTGTTACAATTGATTCACTATTCATCATCACTCCATCAGTGTGCTTGTGCGCACTTACTTCCTAAAAAGAAGCTGTGTCCTCTTCACAAATGAAACCCAATGCCTACTTTGCTCATAATAAAGGCTTATATACCCATTTTGCAAAAAATTGGTTGAGCAGAGAATGCCCTCCTTTCTGCTCCCAGCCAGGATAGTACATCTCATGCCTTGGTTCCTCCCACACAATTAATCTCAAAAGACATTAGCAGAAGGAAAATACTAACAGATGGGCGAGCTTTTTGTTGATGGTGTTTTTCTTTCAAGTAGGAGTGCATTGTAATCTTTTGCAGAAAAACAGGAGGAAAAAGCAACTAAGCACCTTTTTCTCTTGCAGATGGGCAGCAAGCCTCTTCTCCCATGCACTTTCCGTTGCTGGTTCAGCTTTTCTTACAGAGGTCAGCAGCAGGTCACTTAACAGAGTGTTGGCAATTTGTGCTAGGTTCTTTAGAAAGAGCCCTCTCTGCCCACTGGACTTCAAACAACAAAGAAAAATGGTAAATCGAGCAGCCAAAAGTAATGTGAAAAATAAGACAGTCAAAGCTTCTTTTTAAGCATCTGGTGTTAAAAATATTTACTGTGCGGATTGATTCTTATAATTCACTCCCTGCTTTTAGTTCTCTTTCTTGCACACAAACTCATTATGGAGTTTGTAAAGTATATTTTGAAGTGGGCCATCTTGTCTTGATCACTGTAGGATGAAATAGGTAGGAAAAGGTTGATAACCTGACTGAAGATATTGATGTACTGGCACAAAACCAGATATTATTAACTACTCATAGAAATTAGAATGGCATTGCTAGTAATGCAGGACAAGGCGGCCCTATGATCTGCCGCCTTGGCCCTGGCGGTGCTGATGCTGTGGCGGATGGAGGAACCAGTTTGCTGGAGGGGCCGGACACCTGGGGGGAGACACTGGCGCTTGTCTCCTCCTCCAGCTCTTCTGGCTAGTCCATTTCATGGATGGCCCTTGCTGTCTCCTCCTCCTGCAGTTCTGACTGGCCAATGTCATGTCAATTTCCAGGGCCTGAGTCTTCATTGACAACTGAGTCTTCAGTTACTGGCTGTAACTGACAAAGATCCACGCCCTAAGAAGTTCCTGGAAACATCCCCCTGGGACTATATAAACCCCTGAGCAGAGAGCTCAGACACAGACCTGGGCTAGACCTTCGAGAGGGAATAGGAGAGCTTGTTCCCCTCCAACACAGACTTCGACCTTGGAGAGGAAGCAGAAGAGCTTGGTCCCCTCCTGGGTCCTCTCTGCCTAGAGGTCTGATTTTTCTAGTAGTTGTAATTCTTGTTTCCTATAAATAAATCCTGACTTACCACTACTCCTGTGGTCTGTGGATTCCTTCCTCGAATGGCTCAGACCAAGAACTTGAAACTCCGGCATCACTAGGAATATTGAAAACTATAAGGCTGTATCTGTAAGGCCATATCTCTAATGTCATGTTTTGCTGATTGAAAACGGTATAGTATCTATTATGAGAAACAATCCACTAGTGAAAGGATTCCCAAAGATAGAGGCAGGTTGCATGCATAGATAAAGTAAATGAATATGTGGATCCTCTTGAGGAGTTTCCGCAAATAATTTAAAAAAATTATTTCCACAAATATTACATTTTTCACAAACTAGATGGCCTCAGAGAGAATATGAGAGAACTCACATGAATTGAATTATTTTTTATACTGGCAAAAAGTAAAACGACTATCATACTAGGGATTTCAATTTCCTGCTTATTCTTTTTAGTTGCAAATTTAGATCGTTCTTTGAAAAACTACCACATGAAATGAAGAAAGAATCGTGAAAATCCCACAGTTACTATATAGGCATGGTCATAATTGGTCTTATTAGAGGTTGTAGATGTTTTGGAGACTTTTAACCTACTAGCTGTCTTTCCTGATTCATCAAGAGAAGCCAAGTAAATTATTAATTTATTTAAATGTGGAAGGTGTTTGATCATTTCGCGTAAAATAGTATTAATATTAGTTAATATTTATTGATTATTCAGTATGCACCAGACACTGGGCTAAGTACCTTACTTTATATGATCTTATTCAAAGAACTGTGAGTACCTTATGGTCCCATTGTATTATCCTCATTTTATGGATGTAAGATTAGAAAACCCAACCAAGGTACAAAGTTAAACTTCAGAGGAGCTAAGTTTCCCTTCAGCTTTAGTACAAAGAAATTACAAGGGCCATACACGGTGGTTCACACGTATAATCCTAGTGGTCTGGAAGGTGGACGCAGTTGGATTGCTTCAGTTCAGGGGTTCAAGACCAGCCTGAGCCAGAGTAGACCGTGTGTCTACTAAAATTAGAGAAAAAACTTAGTCAACCATTGTGGCATCCACCTGTATTCACAGCTACTTGGGTGGGGGTCAAGGCAAGAGGATGGCTTGAACCCAGGAGTTTGAGCTTGCTATGAGCAGTGATGATGCCATGGCACTCTCCCCAGGGCAACAGAGTGAGACTCTGTCAAAAAAGAAAAAAAGAAAAAAAGAGAGAGAGAGAGAAAGAGAGAAAGAAATTACACGAGGAAAATTTCTTATTCCTACTCAGAAATAGACAAAGTGGTATTGAAAAACTAAGACCTTAAAAAGGAAAATTGAAAATTGGTAAGAAACAACTCTAAACTACATACAAAGCTGGCTGCTATGTTACTCTCAACTCAAGTTCTCTGAAGCAATAACTTCCAATTTCTTTATCACGATCCATTGTGTAAAATACAATTTATATTCCTATCCAATACACTTGCCTGCACACATAAACTTTCTGCATAACTGAAACCTATTTTATAAAGCAATATTTGACCTTAATCAGATTGTTCTTTCCGATAATATTTTCTTCTACGCTAGTTGTATGTCATTGAAAAATGTTTGCCAAGCCTAACTTAAATCAACTTCATAATTCTATGACCATAACTTTGCAAAAAATGCTAATGTGAACTTCATAGCATAGCATCCATGTCTACTTTGAAAAGAACACTGGAGGCTCCTCTTCCCTGGAAATCACACTTTTCCTTCCTTTCAGAAGTGAAACAATAAGGAGTGAAGTGTATGGAGCTCTTTAGAAGGTAAAATAAGAGAATTAGCTGTACTGATTATACCTTTTACCTAAGATCTAGTGCAGATTATCCAAGTAAAGCAAATACATCCCAACCTAACACATAAGTATGACATTCTCTCTCTCCAGTTTAAAATCTTTCCTTGCCTTCACATGGCCTTCAGAGTAATATTTATGCTTTATTTTATTGAACACAAGTCTCTCATGCTCTACTTTCTCATTTACATGACTACTTTCATCCTTCCCTCAAATTTTGCCCACCATTCAAAATAAATCCAGCTGGGTGGCACCTGTGGCTCAAAGGAGTAGGGCACTGGCCCCATATACCGGAGGTGGCAGGTTCAAACCCAGCCCTGGCCAAAAAATAAAAAAGCTTCCTTCCATAAGAGACCTTGCATACGATCACATGCCGTGGATCTTTGCACATGCTTGCTTTTCTCCCCAGACTGTCACTCTTTTAATCTCAGCTCCAATGCCGTCCACTCCATTAAAAACTCCTTTTCATCCTCCTAATATGATACAAGAGTCATACAATATCATAATTTTTCTGAATATATTACCTGTCTATTGTAAATTTCAAGGGAGGAAAAGACAGCAGATAACCTTTCACCTATAATATTTTACACCTGATCTTTTTAGATTAAATATAATTCCAAATGTTAAATATCAACTAAATCTGTATGTGGATAATGATAAATAAATCACAATTTGCCAGCCTGCCTTCTGTGTTTGAATTCATTCATTATGAACCTTCCACTTTGACATACTGACTAATGATTTGAAACCCAAGAGGTTATACCACCAAAAACCAGGATCTATAGTAAATTACTCCTTAATAATTACAAAGATGTGATTTTAGAAAATGGAAAACTATAAAAACAATCATTTTACAATATAATGATTCTGTTTTTTCAGGCCATTGCCGGCTTCATTGGTGGCCCACTTGCATTTGCTTTACAAGCTGGTGCACATGGCCTCCGTCACTGTGAACGTTGGCTGTTAACTGCTCAAAGCTGCCCCCTTTTGGTGGAATTTCTCTGGGCTAAATGAGGGATACTGCAACAGGGATACATTTCCGGAATGCTGAGGCAGACTCCAGCCAGCTAATGACCCACTGACATAGGTTACACAACTTTCTACTTTCTTTAAGGTGGAATCAACTCTGGTATAATCCATCCTCCAGAGCCCCATGAGGGACTAGGCTCACTCTGGACTCCAACTATGACCACGTATTTTCTTAGCTTCTTCCCCTGGTCTATCCTGCCTTCCTTGCTCCCTTTTTCCTAAAATCATTCCATCAATAAGTGGTACATACCCCAATCCCTACCTCAGGCTTTATTTCAAGAATCGAACTGAAGAAACATGTTCTCTCTGTGTTTTAGGGGTTGGTTTGTTTGTTTTTGAGACAGAGTCTCATTCCATCCCCCTGGGTAGAGTGCCATGGCATCATAGCACAGCAATCTCAAACTCATGGGTTCAACTAATCCTCTTGCCTCAGCCTCCCAAGTAGCTGGGATTACAGGTGCCTGCCACAAAGTCTGGCTAATTAGTTTGGCTTTTTTTTTTCTTATTTTTAGTAGAGAAGGGGTCTTGCTCTTGCTCAAGCTGGTCTCAAACTCCTAAGCTCAAGGGATCCTCCCACCTTAGTGATACAATTATAGGTGTGAGCCACCATGCCCAGCCTTCCCTGTGTTTTGATTCCCGATAGTAAATGAATAAAAACTGAGATGGTCCCATTTTCCATCATTCTTCAAAAGACGATTGATTTTCATTTTGTTTATTTAAAGTCCATTGCTGCTGTTTACTAAAGATTTCCCATAGTATATAAAATTTAACTGTTTTCCAATGAAATTGTCTTTGTTCTACTGCAACCTTTCCTAAGCCATAGGGTAGTGGTGAGGGTAAAGGCGAGGGGACCAAATGCCCTCTTTAAAGGCTATGTAACATAATCATCAAGTAAATATCACAGAGAAATGAATATACCTTCTCCAAATAAACATTTCTCCTCATGCTCATAAGGGCAAAGCTATAATTACCTGCCAACTACCCAGTCCAATAAAAG
Source organism: Perodicticus potto (assembly GCA_963574655.1). Lineage (NCBI taxonomy): Eukaryota > Metazoa > Chordata > Mammalia > Primates > Lorisidae > Perodicticus > Perodicticus potto. The sequence goes on from CAUYRH010103656.1 coordinate 7,629, forward strand.
GGTATGCAATCTTCCTTTCTTTTTTCTTTCTTCTTTTCTTTTCTTGTCTTTTCTTTCTTTCTTCTTTCTTTGTTTCTTTCTTTCTTCCTTTCTTTCATTTGTAAGAGATCTATCTTGGCTCTCAAAGAGTTTATGTAATTTTTTTCTCTATTTTTATTTTTTAAGTAATTGTTTGAAAAGGATATTAATAAGAATAAATGTCCAGTTAGTTTTCTAAACCTTTTTGTCAGTGCCCTCTGTCTCTTCCCTAACATGTACAATAGAGTACTTTTTTTCTATTTTTACCCCAACTGCAACTCTCACAAGGTATAACATGTGCAAAGCACTTCCAGGAGTTTAGTGTTAACAGAACACTAGCTCAGCCTACTTGAATCCTACTGTCATATTTAATTCTTCTGTTTAAAGGACATCAGAGGGAGACATATTCTTCACAGGAACAAATTTCTACATGTTAGTGACCCTGTTTATTTCTAACTGTCCTCTACACTGAAAAAAGACACAGTGTTGCTCAGAAGAAAAGTATGCATAAATAAAAATTAACACAAAATAATCAGACAATCCATGGAAATAATTACAAAAACTAATTGTAGTTTCTGCCTTCTGGATATTTATCCCATGAACTTGGATTAGGAAATCCCCACGGGTACTGGGACAATTTTAACATTTAAATATTGATGTTTTTGCACATGAACACATACCCATGTCCTGGTAATAGTTGAAGTTGCTTCAACTTTAGTTGTTTTCATTTGTCAAAACAGAAAATAAAGCACTTTATATTTGTGAATTATATTGATCTATATGCAAATTTTTATTTTAAAAAGAGCTGCAAGCAATATTGAACAATAATAAATGACACCTATGTTGAATTATTTAAGGGAAAGCAGGCACATAAGTAAGGGAAGATGAACTGATTTGTGGACAGAAGGGTAGATAGAGTGATAGATACATATAATAATAAAGCAAATATAACAACATGTTAATTACAGGATCTAAGTAGTGGGGATAGGGTTGTTCATATGCAATGCAACCTTTTGTATATTAAAGCATTTTATAATAATGTACTAGACAAACCTTTTATCTCAAGGAAAGGAAGACTCTGGTATGTTCTAGTATGATGATTACCTTTGGCAATCATATCAGAAAGTTGTCTAGGAAAAAATAAGTATATTATTTTCTAATTAATATATTTATATAAACTTTGAACCAGAATTATCCTGAGTTTAAAACTATTAATATGATTGTATGTCTATGATGGAATGCAGCAAGCACTAAATGATGCACAAAAGTAATCTCAGATTGTGTTTAGTAGTTTATATTTTTTCATGATAAGGCTGATATTTTTATTCTGAGACTACTGTTTGTCTTTTAGTGTGGATAAAGAAAATGAGTAATTACGTGTGAGACACAGAAAATTGATACACGTCTAATGCGGCAGATGAAGATATTGATGTAAGGTCTCTGAGATTAATTAGAATCCTACAATCCAGAATAGGAACTGGAAGGTTTCTTAAGAAGTTACAAATTTTCATCCAAAAATCCCCACTTATCTTTTATCTATCACTGAAAGGTCCTAGAAAAATTAAACAAAACAGTACAGGAAGCACCTGTAGCCATAACTCTGGTTTCTATATATCACCACACTCTTCTCTCTCTCTCTCTCTTTCTCTCTCTCTCTCTCTCTCTCTCTCTCACACACACACACACACACACACACACACACACGAGCAGAGCTCTTCTTGGAGAAACAGCTGCTTTTCTGTTTGACAAGCAATGTACAAAATCAACCTAGACCATGTTGTTCTGGAAAGCAAAAAAGAAATGCTTCTGTATCCTACAAAGGTCAACTTGAAGAAGCACTCATTATTCAAATGTGAAATAATATAAGCATCATAGTGATGATAACTCTAAATGAACAGATGCACCCCTACTATGTTTAAATCTTGAGTTTCTAATGAAACTAAAACATATAGTCATAAAAAAGATGCAAAATTGGAAGTAGCATAAAACTACAGTATTACCCCTTTATTCAAAAGGCTTTACTTTCAAGGCCCCCAGTGGATGCCTGAAGCTCCAGAAAGTACCCAGCCCTACAGAAGCACTTACCATGCACTGTGGCCGTGACTTTTGCAGTTTGAGGTGCAACAGCAAAACTAGTAAGAGTTTATTTTTTCCTTTCCCCACTTTCATGGATAGGTTTGTTCTTACCATAAATCTTAGAAACCTCAGCATATGATTTTTTCTTTCCTTATTAAATGGAGAACTTTCACTTTTTCACTTAAAGAAAACAATTTGCAGCTTCTCTTTCGCATATTCGAATTGCTAGCATCACTATTGCTGTATTTGGGGGCCATCATTATGCAAAATAAAGGTTACTTGAACCCAGAGAGACTGAGACAATCCATCTGATAATAGCAAGTTGGCAGCAGAGACAGCATGGATCCACTGGCCCAGGGATGAGTCATATCCTGGGCAAGACAGAGAGTGGAGGCAGGAGGTTACATCACACTGCTCAGAACAACATGAAAGTTAAAACTTATAAACTGTTTATTGCTACAATTTTCCATTTAATATTTTTGGCCTGTGGTTGACCATGGGTAACTGAAACTGAGGAAAGCACAACCACAAAAGAGGGAGTCATATCATATTATAAATATGTTCAAGGACTTAAAAATCATGATGAGTGAACAGATGTGGCATCTCAGCAGAGATAAAAACTAAAAAAAAAGGGAAAAATTCTAGGATTTAAAAATATAATATTTGAAATGAAAAATTCACCAAATTGAGAAGAAGCAGGAAATTATTTCCAAAGTCAATAAAAATAATTGGTCAAATTTTAATTTCTCCAATTGTTTTCTAGAATTCTGGAAAACCTGCTCACTCTTTCAAAAACTTATAAACAGGGAGGCGCCTGTGGCTCAAAGGAGTAGGGCGCCAGCCCCATATGCCAGAGGTGGTGGGTTCAAACCCAGCCCCAGCCAAAACCTGCAAAAAAAAAAAAAAAGAAGAAAGAAAAGAAAACTTATAAACAAATGAGTAAGTCATAAATAGAAAATGGTAAATAAAGGAAGAGAATGAAGTAGTTATCCTACCTTTTCTCCACAAATAGCACCTCAGGTAAATAAAGAGATAATGAATTAAAATTTCCTTATACAGAAGTTTTCTATTTAATATATGAACAAATAATAGAATTACTCCATTAATTAACCTCTCATTAAATAATAAATCTCAGAAGTTATCATCAATGGAGGCCGTTAGTTAGATTCAGCCAGGAAAAGAGTGCCAATTAAATATTATAGAAATAAGAGGTTTAATAAAGGAATTGGTGCTTGCATTAATGTGACCAGAAACAAGGAAAATTGAAGGCCTGGCAGGTTACAGAGGAGAATTAGAAAAACAACTGTGAATGGCATCAGCTTAAAACACTAATATAGGAAGGAAAGCAGCAGCTCATGAGGAAGTTCAAGAAACTTCTGCATCCAACATGATCATGAAAAGCAAGCTTATAAGAGGCCTGTGATGGTTCTCTGTCTGGCTGCTAGGATTGCTAAGATCCCCATAAAGAGATAGGCAAAGCCACTATGCCTGGTTGTCTAAATTGAAAATAATGGATTCTAACTGGATTTGACCTTCCAAATGATAAGTGAATGTTCTTCATTTGCAAGAAGAACAAAGGAGAAGTCATTCAGGGAATAGGGTTCTAGAAATCAGCACGTTGTACCCTATAAATGTACATAGTTGTGATTTAATAATTTAAAAAAATGAATATAGCATTCCTAATTGTAGAAAAGTTTAGTGATGCTACCAAGTTGACAAGAGAATTAAACACAGTTGCTAATGTCACAAAAAGAAAGACAACTGGAAATTATGTTTGGACAGAATAAAAGCACAATGTTGTTTATAAAATGTTTTTGCAAAGACACATGAAAAATTCCTTAAACTTTTCAACTTTTGTAATAACACTTAAGAATAAAACTCTTAAGTTCATTAAAAAAATTGAGAAAATTCAAATGACACACAAATAAATGCATCACCTTCATAGATTGGAATGATTAATATTGTGTGGATTACAATTTTCTTCAAATTGCTGTACACATTCAATGCAATTCCAATAAAAAGTTCAAATTTTTTTAATGAAATGACAAGCTGTTACTAAAACCTATATAGGAATGCAAAGGAGTAAATGGTATCAGCATCTCAGCACAAATAAAAACTAAAAAACAGTAAAAATTCTAGGATTTAAAAAATATAATATTTGAAATGAAAAATTTCATTTGTGGGCAAAGCATTTGTGAAAAAAAAATAATAAATTTGGAGGGCTTATAGTACATTATTTCAGGATTTGCCATAAAGCTACAGTAATTCAGACAACGTGGTGTTCACATAGGAACGGACATATAGATTAATGGAACAGAATAGAAAGCCTAGACATAAATAATCAATTCAACAAAGTGACCAAAGCAGTACAAGGAAGAAAGAAGTCTTTGCAGAAAATAGTGCTGGAACAGTGTATATATGTTTGAAAGTAAACAGGGACCTTTTATACCTAATACCATAACCAAAAGCTAATTTGAGGCAATCTTCAGTTACAGCACATTATATGACAACAAGCTTGTACCCAGAACTGAATCTGTAGATCTATAATGTTAAAGCAATAACCTTTGATGCTATGAGGAAATACTCAGACACTTAATCAGAGAAGATATATGAATGTCCAATAAGTGGTTAAAAAGTTGTTAAACATCTTTAGTTATCAGAGATACAGAATTAATGATTTACTTCTTCAGAACCATAAAAATGACTAAAATTATAAAGACTGGCAAAATTAAATGCTAATGAATATGTAGAGTAACTGAAACTCCAATACATTTCTGGTCATCAGACAAAATGACACAACCACTTTAGAAAACTATTTGGCAGTTTTTGTCAAGTTAAATATGAGATCTGACAATTAAGTTTGCCAACTTGCCACCATACACTTACTTTGACAGCACCGTGTGAACAACCCAGTAAGATTTTGTAGCCTTGGTATCAGTGTCTCACAGCTGTGTTGATATGTGGCGGTGTCTTGCTGAGTGGCGTTTATTATTGTTGTTGTGTACTCTTGTGTGTTACTGCAAGAATGTAGGCACTTGAATTAGAGCAACAAACATTAAATTTCTTTTTAAATTTGGCAAAAATGGAAGTGAAATTAGGAACATGTTACTCCAAATTTATGAGGATAATGCCATGAGGAAAACAGCAGTATACAAATAAATCAAACATTTTTCTCAGTAGATAGAAAGCATCGTTGATGAAGAGAAGTCAGGGCGACCAATAACAAGCAGAACTGATGGAAACATTGCAAAAATTCATCAAATTATGTGTCAAAAATCATCACATGACTGTGAGAAGCAAAGAAGAACAAGTAAATATTGATAGAGACGCAGGAAAATCCTGGCACGAGGAACGCATATGCAAAAATGGTCCTAAAGGAACTCACTGAGGAACAAAAGCAAAGGAAAGCTGGACTATGCCAAGACCTTTTAGAGGGGCATAAAGAAGTTTTGACCCTGTCATCACTGATGATGAAACAGAGGTGTGCCAATGTGATCCTGAAACAAAGAGTCAATGTGCCCAAGGGAAGTCAGGCAATTTTCCACAACCAAAAAAGTTCCATCAATCCAAATCAAGAGTTAAAATGATGTTGCTAACTTTTTTTGAAAACAGGGGGATTTCTCATTATGAATTTGTACCAACTGCACAATCCAGTTTACTATTTGGATTGCTGAAAAAGCTGAGCAAAAAAATTACATGAAAACAACCTGAACTTTTCATTCACAACTCATGACTCTTGCATCATGACAATGCACCAGCTCCTGCAGCACTATCTGTGAGGGAGTTTTTAGCCAGTAGACAAAAAACTGTATTGAACACCCTCCCTACTCACCTGATATGGCCCCCAATGACTTTTTGCTTTACTTGAAGGTAAAAGACATATTGAAAGGAAAATATTTTGATAACATTCAGGATATCAAGGTTAATATGATGACTGCTCTGATGACCATTTTAGAAAAGAGTTCCAAAATTTCTTTGAAGGTTGGACTAGTCAATGTTGGTGCATAGCTTCCCAAGGGGAGTACTTCAAAGTTGACCGTAGTGATAGTCAGCAATGAATATGCAACATTTTTTTCTAGGATGTATTTGAAACTTAATTGCCTTTCCTAAGAGCAATGAGTTATATTCCTAAGTATTTGCCCAGTAAAAATGAAAGTATATCTCTATAAAAAATAACTCAAGCAAAAATGGACATAGAGTGTGTTTACATAAACATTTCAATTGGAAATTCATCTGGACATCCTCAAAAGGAAAATGGATAAATACATTTTGTTATATGTGCATCAAAGAACACTCTTAGGAATAAAAACAAATGAAAAACCCAGTTAGCAATATCTGACTCTCTGGAATCACCATTTCAAGCAAATGATGCTAGCTATAAAATTTTACATACTGTGTAATCCATTTATACGAAGTATAAGAACAGGCAAAAGTCATCTCTGGTGATAAAATCCAAAACAGACATTGAGAATTGACTGGAATGGGCCATGAAAAAACTTTTTGAAGTGACAAAAGAACAGCGTAGGAAAATTTGCCTTAGCATCAAAATATGGTAAATCTAGCTTAACTAAGGTGACATTTTATTGTCATAGGAATAGACAAGTAAACCAATGGAAAAAGCCTTAAGAGCCTTATATTGTTTTTTATAATTATGTGTGTGTATAGCTTATAATATCTGCAAACCTTAGCGAAAATCTCAAAAACTTCTCTCACCAAACCCATTTTAACTCAAGAACCAGCTGTTTACACTGTTGGTTAAGTAATACTCAAAACGTTCGTTTCTGCTCAAGAACATATTTTAAATTAATTTAATTAGTTTTCCTCAAAAATTGTTGTTTGATTATTTTGTTTACTTGCTTTTGATCCAACTATTTCCAAGTCTGTATCATGTATGACACTTTTGGTAAGCAGTCTTGTTTATCTTGATTTTATTACCTTCCCTCATTTTATAAAATCTTCCTTTTTCATCATGGTACTCTTTTGTGCTTTAACAATTGAAAATATTTAGTTATTTTTCAGATTGTTGGGTCCTTTGATTTTTCTTAGACTTTTCTCTGAATCATTTTGGATAATTGTTAGGCTTTCCTTCCATAGTTGCATTTTTTTCAGTCTCAATTTTCCCCACAACCATCACACACATTTTCTGTTAGTTCTCATTTCCAAAATTATGTAATCTCAGACTAAATTCTTTTATATTCTTTCTTGCACTAGTATGTGTAGAATGTTGACATTGTACACTAATCAATATTTTCTAGTAGTTCACCTACAATCATCTTCTGCAGCTCTTCTAGGTCCCAATTAGGGTAAAATGAAGGATTTCTTTCTTTCAAGTTCAAAGGGCTTCCTTGCTCACTCTAAAAAATTACTGTTGTGCCTCAAATCTTTCCTTCAGTAATCACACTTTTGGGGTTATTGAATTCTTCACAAACTTTGTATAAAATATCTTTCAATTTTCCCGAAACTCTCTTTCAATTTAAACTCATTGACCTTACCTAATCTTTCTAGCAATAACTGTCATAGTTCTGTAATTATTTAAACTAGGAATATTTACATAATTAACTTATACTGCTTTCTTGTATTTAGAACATTATGCTCTTCTGGCATTTATATTTTCCCTTATAGGCAATTTATCCTTTTTTTTTCCATCTACCCACATTTATCACAGTATACATTACTTAGAAATATCAACAGATCCTAGTCATGGCAATCATAACATAGAATTATGGAACACTGGGAATAAAAGTATATTTACAATTTAGTATATCCTCTGTTTTTAAAATGAGATAACTAAGTGCAAAGTTCTACTGACTACTGTGTCTTCCCACTGTAATACCTTAAGACCTTCTCCCATTGACATGTATATTCATTATGTTTTTCAAGTATACAATTCAGTGAATTCTCAGAGTTGAGTAGCCATCCTCACTGTCTGTATTCAGTATATTTTCATCCCTCTGCTCCCCAAAACAACCCAAATAGCCATTAGTAGTCACACTCTATTTTCCCATCTATACAGTACCTGGTAACTACTAATCTACTTTCTGTCTCTATGATATTACTTGGTCTGGATATTTCCTATAAAGGAAATCATATAATATGTAGCCCTTTGTGACTGGCTTCTTTGCTTACCATGCTTTCAAGATTTGTCAATGTTGTAGTAATATCAGTACAAATACATTTTTATAGCTGAATAATATTCCATCATATGGATGTACCACATTTTATTTCTCCATATTTTATTTGATAAACACTTGAGTTTTTCCACTTTTTGTCTGTCATAAATGCTGCTGTGAATATTTGTGTTCAAGTTTTTACAGGTACATATTTTCAATTCTTTTGGGAGAATTTACCTAGGAGTGAAATTGCTGATTCATATAGGAACACTATGCCTTCACTTTTTGAGAAACTTCCAAATTGTTTTCTAAATTGGCTTCACCATTTGCAATTCTACCAAATCATTCCATTTTTAAGGGCCTTGGGTTTTCAAACGGAAGCGCTCAATCACAATATCAACAGAACCTTCAGTAAAAGTAAATCATGCAACTGAGGATCATTCACTCTTTCACCCCATTTACTAAAAAACAAACAATTCTAGCAAAGCCATCATAAATAGCAGGCTAATATTGTTTTATTTTCTTTAACTTTCCACACAGTTTTCAGTTCTAAATTTTCCCCACCACTATTTCAATCTTCAGCACTATAACCTTGGTGTAATATTGATCTTCTTGGACCACTTCCTATAGAGGCTCTGCTTGTTCCTAAATCCTTGAGTTACACCAAAGATAAAACATTCCTTCATGAATCATTGGGAGAGTTCAACATCGAAGCTCTGGCCCCCTGCCCTGTCCCACATGGCTTGTGTATTGCCAGCCGTAAATATAGACATAAAAATGATTTATGGACCTTGCTTCAAATTCAAAGTGGAAAAAGGAAATTGATAGTGGAAATTCTCAATTTTTTTCCTTAAATTCAGTTTATTACTGAATTATAGATAATTACTTAGAGTAGCAATTGAAGAGGAAGAATTACCTAACGCTGCAAACGACATCTCTATTTTAAGAGAATAATAACTTGAACACTTTTTATAGTCTTCCTGATTTGCTTTACTTTTTTAACTGAAGTTTATAACATCATATGATATACAGCAGGCAGAGCTAGTAAACCTTTGGCCTGCTTTCTAACCTACATACTTCCTATTATATATATATTTGCTTTTCAGGACTCAAGTAATAGGATCCTACCATGTTCATGCCCTGTTGGTAGTAATTTCACAGTTTGGTGGTCCTAAAGATTATAGTTATTCATATCTAATACTCAGCAGGACTTGATAGTAACATGCTCAATATAATTTTGATTCTTTAACTTTTTTGTGATAAAAATCACATATTTATATAGTTCTATTCCTCCTTTTTAGCTAAGATATAGTCATGATTTTATTTCTTTTTTTCTTCTTTCCTCATGATTTCCTGTGATGTCAGTTTTAAACTTGAGAAGTGAAGAACAAAGGAGAAAGAAAACAAATACTGCCGAATTCCAGCACCTTGGGAAGGTGGCTGAGCGGTTCCCAGGGGTAGGCGGTAACTGGCACAGTAGTAGATCACAGCATGTGCGCCAAGCCCAAATGTTCCAGACTTGTCACGTGAGCTACCACAAGGCTTAGAAGTGAGTTTCGAATTCCAAGAGCTGTTTCTTGGAGGTGCTTTGAGGGATTAGATGAGAGAAGAAATTTTCAACCGTAAGTTTTTAAAATGCCCAAGATGATAAAAGAATTATCCATAACTGTCCAAGTTATACACACTTCATGTGTATTTTGCTCTTATAGTTTCACTTTAATTGTCCTCGTGTGTAGACCATGGTGCTACCCAGGAATTTATAAATTTTGAGGGGAAACTGGTGTTTTTTTATATTGAACAAACCATGCAAATGTTAACCTTTAGGGCCCTGTAACCTCTTTGTTGCATTTCGGATTTACACATTGAAATCTCCTGCAGTGAAACTATATTAGATTCCACAGATCCCCCGTGTCTGATTTCTGCATTCCCAGGTTTCTGTTGAGTTGTTTCTTCATCAAAACTGAGGTAATAAAAAACAAAAGAAAATAAAAAGCAAAATTATCCAATTGGAAAATATTATTTGGGAAGAACAAAGAAATTAAATTGTAAGTCTCTCAAAATGAGGATGGCTTCTGTGATACTAGAAAAGAATTTTAGGAAACTGTAGTTTCTAGACCAGAGAAGCATAATTAGAAAATTCTGCTTTGCTTATTTCTTTCTATATCATAATTTGAGATTCAATGTTTATGTTTCATTCCTAATGCATTATTCAACACTTGAAAAGTTGAAATTCAATTATTTTATTTATAAAAATGGATATGCAAAAATTAAAGCACACATTGCATAGATGATATGCACATGTAATATATTTTATATATACAGTAGAACCTCTGTAAGTTGACCACTCAAGGAACTATAACAAACCTGTCAACATACGAAGTGGCCAGCATAAGGAACTAGGCCCACTGTCCCTAAATATACATGTGATGTATGTCTGGTCTATGAAAATTAGGTTAACTTAAAGAGGTGGTCAATGTAGGGAGGTGGTCAACTCAGGTTCTACTGTATATAGCTGTGGAAATATAATATATGTGATTAATTTAACAAATACAGTATAACAGTTGTTTAATTATTTAAACACTTTAATCACCATATATTTTCAGAAAAGTACATTTATTTTAGATATAATGACGTCCTTTATCCATTATAAAGTTCTATGTGGTCCTTTTCACAGCCATTTGCATATTTTAATCTGTTACAGAGTGGAAAAAAAAAGCATGCACAGTATAATGTGAATATGTTTGTGTCTAGAGATGTTCTGAATCTACAAATTTCCACAAGTTCTTCATTAAAAAATGAATAAGTATGTCCAACTTGAATTTACTAACCGACTTTAAATCACATTACTCTACCATCAAATATCATTTTATGCAATCATCCTTTTTATGAGAACAAGATATAGTATTGACAATACAGGTGCTCCTGAGAATGAGTCTGTCCAAAGATGATGAAAATCTTCCGACCGAGTTTGTCAGGAGAAATATTGTTTCAGTATTTGATATCAGTCAATTAATGTTCCTAATTTTTTATTTCCAAACACACAAAAGTAAACACTTATGTTTGCCAGATTCTTTGGAAGCGCCAATTCTTCCTGTCTTCAATATCATAATGAAGAATAGCTTTTAAGTATATCAAACTAGTAATCACGATGTGACTGGACATTTCAACGTTTGAATGGATGTTTAAAGCAAGCACTTCAGAATAATCACATTACTAACAGAAAACAAAAATCCACAGTTTTGCATTCTATCTATATATCATAAGTGAGTGTTACTCATAAAGGATTTGAAGTCCCTAAGCATATGCGTCCACTTCCACCCTTAAAGTGGATTCAGGTGCTTGGCATGACTGTCTCCAGACAGGCTTTCTTTAAATAATTGATGGCTGTGGTCTTATTGCCCCATCGAACTATATCTGGATACACTCATGTTGCTTTCACAAGAGTTTCATACAATTCCATGGTCTGCAGAACACGTGGGAAGTACCTCATAGTTTCTTTTATTAATATAAACTATTTTCACTTTCTCCAATGACAAATTGCCCAAAATTAGGTTTTTTACACCTATTATGACTGAACATGATGAGAAATTCATCTGTAGACCACAGCTGTGAATTGTAAGCATTATAAACCATTTGGTGGCAAGGGAGGTGATTGTTAATGCAATGACCAAGCAGAAAGAGGGAGTTATTTATTTTGCTGGGAGACAGAAATCCTAGTTTTCAAAATTGTCAGAGTGACTAAAAGATTAATTCTAGATGTTCAAAATAGTCATTTTAGATTCTATCCAAAAGTATATCGTTTCAATATATTATGAGGTCACATTTGAAATCTTCTGAGCCCCTATATTCAAAAAATAAAAAATTCTACCCTTTATTATTATTTTAATATCCTTTGAATGACAGAAACGTAGCAAGCATTGCATGCACCAGAAGCAATACCCAGTGAATGCGCCATTTACACGGAACAGAGGAAAAAGCTCTTTGTGAGCAGACAGGAATGTAATCCATGCACACACTGATACCACATGTCCTACATGTTTTGACGCACACATTTATAATTACTCTCACCTTGCACGGTTAATATTGTCTGGTGATTTTCCACAGATGACAACCGCTCTCCTACAAAATATACAAAAGGAACGTAATGGTCTGACTTTTGAAATGTTACTGACAAGAAACGAAAACATATTTAAAAATCAAATTAAATACCAACGTCAAACAAAACCTGTGCAGTGAAAATTAGAAAACCAGTGAGAAGTCACCAATAAATTCCATAAAATTGAAAAAAACTTCAGCCCCTTCTTCTGTTGAAGCATTAATGCATTTGTTAGAGAGGATTCTGTTTGACTACTGTACAACAGATGAAAGACACATAAATGGTTATTGTTAATATGTTTTCTCATCAAATATAGAGTGAAGCCAATCTCTAAATTTCATAAATTGTAGGCATTGTCATTTCACATATCAAGAGAAATATGAATATCTCAGTGTCTAAAGTATAATAAATAAAATAAAAATACTTCATGAAATAATTACAAGAATGCAGCAATACTGCACTCATTGGGTAACCATTTGCTTATTTTATTTTATTCTTTAGGTACAGGAATATAACATTGTCAGTTGAGGAATATTTCTATAAGAAATACAAGATATAGAATAAATATATTTGCAAAAATCCTAACATACTTTCAATTAACTATAGTCAACCACAATATTAATCAAGATAAAACATATGGCAGTAAACAGTTATTTAGCCTTGCCAACATTATTGTGAAAGGACTATCAATTCTCTTAATTTTCCTGTTTATTTCATTTAATTTGAACTTTAAACAATGTTTGATAGTAAGCACATCAGACTAATTTTACTTAAAACTTTAAAAACTATTAATTCATCAAATTGGTTCAAAATCCTTTCTATTTTTAGAAATTAGCATATTAAAAATATTTAAAATCCAACTCAATAGTATGTGTCACAAAATATGTAAAAATAAAATATTGATTGTGTGACCCTGTAATGGACCTAAAATAATGAATTAGTAAATTATAGTATTTTTTCACTAATTAGACAATTCAAAGGGAACATTATAAGTTCAAAAATTTTAAAAAGTCTATCAAAATATAATGTATGTGTAACTTGAAACTTCTAAGTTAAAAAAAAATGTGTCAAGATAATTTTTTTCAGACCACAGTATTAGCTTGCTTTCTAGGATATAATTCTCTCAGAATCATGGACAATCAGGTGAAAAAAATAGAAATAACTTCTTCAAGAATGTCATATCTGTTTCAAATTATTTTTTAGAATAAGATAGACATAAACAAGCAAAACTCCACATTCGGTAAAGGAGGTTACGCAGGTTTTCTTTAGAACATAAATAAGAAGAAATCAGGAACTAATCCTACATATATTCCAAATAATAATACCACAATGCTCAATAAATATTCTTTCAACAACAAATCAAGTATTAAAAAAATAACATAAGAAAGTATTTCAATTCATCCTCTTGATTTTAAATTTCCAGAGACTTCTTGTGTTGGTGGTTCAATATGAGGCACTCACAGGCGTAAAAGACCAAAGTGCAACATTGGAGATGTTTTAACTAAGGCAGATGTTTTTTCTTCTCAGACAGATGACACTCAAATTCTCAGAATATTTAAAATTCTTACTAATAAAAATCCATTAAAAAGTTATTAGAGGTTATGGTACAATAATTCACATTCTTCTGATGATTGAACATCTATGAACATTTATTTACAAAATACTCATTAAAATACTTGATTGTACATAGAAATGAAAACCGATAGGTATAGACAGCCTTTAATAGCATATAACAGAAATTTATTAACATATTTTAGCCAACATAATTTTTTATTCACAATGATCTCATAAAAATAAAAGATTTACATTGCTTACCACTGTGACGTTGTGTCCCCAGCTAACTTGGGATATTTTTTCTTGCCTGTTGCTTAGACCGGGAGTAGACTCAGGTAGATGACACAGCTGCCTTCAAGTGACTACTGTTTTGTCTCAAAACTTGAAGTGACAGGTACATCTTGTCACTCTCTGGTAGACATTACAGGCCTGCCTTTTTTTATCATTCCAAGATGAGCTCCAGGTTGAGTGGCCCTGACAGTGCAGAGTATAATCAAATGCCCTTTTCACCGAGGGAGCAGAATTTATTGTTGTTAACACATTTTACAGTTTGTAGGGTCATCGGCCCCTTCGCTTCTGAGATTTTTTTTCAAGCTTGGCTTTGGATCCATAAACACAACTGATTTATATCACAAATTTGGCATGACATATGATATTTAGTGTTTTGTTTTATAAACTCCTTACCTCATATATGAAGTATAATTTTAAAAAATAGTTAATAAGATCCTTCATCCGTTTCAGCAAGGAATAGTAATTCATTTCTTCCAGTGAATTTTCTGTATGGGAGAAAAAGATGTTTTAACATAACATCTCTTTCGTTTGCAAATTGTTGTTAATTTGTAACAACAATTTTTAAATAATTATAAATACATCTCATAAGCCTAACTAGATACTTCTTAGAGTTATTATTGAAGAATAAAATAGTAGATAAATTAAAGAAAACCTTATTTTGAAATACTATAGAAATTTTATGTGTCTAGTTTTTATTTTTACAAGCCCAACCTTTAACATTTTTTGAACATGAAAAAACTTAAATTTAAGTTTCTTTAGGTTTGAGTCATGTTTCTGCTCAACTACAGCCTGAAGTTAGAGTTCTGAAACAAGAACAAGGTGCATTTAAATGGAATCCAAACCTTACAGAACCTTAAAAAAGGAATTTTTAAGTCCTTTCTTATACAACCTATCTGTTCAAGTTAGCTTATAATTAAATATTGAAAAATATTAAATTAAATATTTAAAAACTACTTTTTATAATAATTTTTTTAATAAAATATTATCTATTTGCCAACAGTGCATGTATTTCAATATAAGATCTGGGTATTAAATTAATAATTAACTAGGAGACAAATATTTTTAAGCAAGAATAATTGAAGTATTCTTAAATTATAAGAAGAAAAAGAAAAAAAGCTGAAAAGTCATACTGACCCAATGCCTTTTTCTGAAATTGAAGTGAGCTGGAGTTAAATTTGATGAGATATATTATTTAATCATCCTATCGGACTCATTTGCTCAAACAAAACTAGTTTACCTTCAACTCAATTAGAAGCAAAACCATATTAGCTCTAGCACAATGGGAATCAATTTAACTGTAAATGTACAATTAACAAATTTCCTGAACTTAAGCCATAGAATTATTGTCTTACTTTTTAATTTATTTTTTTCTGTATGGAGTCACATCCTCTAACAGTCTATATTTCTATTTTGTAGACTGGTGTACAATCTCTGCATAAGTTTAATTGAGATATTTATATAATCTCTTAGAAGAAATTTTATTCATATATAATTTTATTCATATTTTGAGATTTTTATTAACCTACTGTTTAGCAAGAAAATTATATTGGTGCCTTTTCATTAATATTTTTCTGATACTCACAGAAGTGAAATAATTCTTGATATACTCAGACCACAAGGTGAACCAATGTGGATATTCATGATTTCTGTAGGTTCTAAATCATGTTGAGTATTGAATTGAACTAATTTTGTGTTTGCTTCTAAAAGAAAGTAGCAAGCAGAAGCAACTGAAAGCTACAGGTCTGCCTTAAATTTGCTCTCACTAGTAGTGTCCTAAAGGACAGAAACCACCCAGAGGTCTTGTCTATCCACTTAGCATACCAGGAATTCTCTGGGCTTGCTGGGTGGCTCCAGGACTGGTTACATACCAAGTCCTCATTACTGTGCACCACTGTTCCCAAGTTGATTCAGTGAAATGCCAACTCCTTCTTTCTTATCTTTAAGGGGGTCTTCAGCAACTTTACAATAACCAGTTGTCTCCTGCACCAGTAGAGAAAATAGGCCTATCCAAAATTATGGGTTTGAATTTAGATGAAAGATTCTCTTTGTAAATTTCATTGTTCTTATATTGCAAATATTCGGCAGTGAAATAACCATCCACTGGCTAGGGAGTGAAAGTAACTCTTTCATTATAACACTTTTTGCCTTTTGTGGAAAACAAAAATATTTTTGGGAAGAGTTGCCAAAAGCACCCACAAAAATTTGACTACCTCTCATTTGAAGAAAATGTCCTGTCTGTTAGAAAGAACTATATGTCAATTTTCACAAACTTGTGAAGAGAGAAGTTAATTTGTAAGACCAAATTTACTTTAAAACAAAGGAGTTTTACCTATTTTGATTGGCTGATAAATAGAAAATAAGAATTATTCAGTGTTTACTACTCAGGCTGAGAATCTCTGATTCCTCTAGGTTTTTCTTCCATATGGTAGTAATTGTACTTTAATAATGAAACTGATGGGGTGTTTATAGTATAAGACCAAGAATCAGGAGTCGTGGAGTCTACCTTGGCCAGGACGTGTCTATATAACCTCGGGCAAGTCACTCTGCCAGTGTACACTTCACAGCTTAATTATCATCAAAATTGCGATTTGAGAATCATCGCAGTGTGTTCGGAGGTGTCATGTAGTTTGATACTATTTGTCTTTCTGCTGCCTTTGCTTCTCAAGTTCCAGAAATTTACTCTCGGGATTCACAGAAACACAGGTACTGCCAGAAATAAATGTTTTGGCAAAAGATTTAGCAGTTTCAGAAGTCAGCTCTGGCATCCTTTTATGTGAAAGGCTCAAACCCTGTCTGTCGGCAAGACTGTGATATTTGAAATGACTTGTTGGGTAATTTAGACTCATCCCTAAACATAGCAAAGATCTGACCAAAGACTGAATCTCTAAGGGTTTAAAATGTCACTTGGTCAAAAGATACCTATTATTATTGCTATTTATGTACTTTAATTCAACTTTTTTTTTTTGGAGGCAGGGTTTTATTTTGTTGACCTGGGGGTCATAGCTCACAGCAACCTCAAACTCTTGGGCTCAAGCTATTCTCTTGCCTGAGCCTCCCGAGTAGCTGAGACTAACAGCGCCCTCTAGGACGTCCGGCTATTTTTAGAGACAGTCTCTCTCTGGCTCAGGCTGGACCCACACCTGTGAGCTCAGGCAATCCACCCACTTCAGTCTCCCAGGTGCTGGGATTACAGGCGTCAGCCACCTCACCAGGCCTAATTCAACAGTTTTAATGTTGTGGCAAAAGATAAACCAGGGCATTTTCTCAGATCCAGTAAAAATTTTCTAAGAGGAATTTAAGGCTTACTCCTCTTCCAGAGTCCTTTTAAAGGAAATGGCACCTCTAATCTCCTCTCTTTCTGCACCCTGGTTCAAAACGCACTAAGCATTCAAAATGCTGGGGCGGCGCCTGTGGCTCAGTGAGTGGGGCACTGGCCCCGTATGCCGAGGGTGGCAGGTTTGGACCCGGCCCCGGCAGAACTGCAACAACAATAACAAAAATAGCCGCTGCTCGGGAGGTTGAGGCAGAATCGCCTAAGCCCAGGAGCTGGAGGTTGCTGTGAGCTGTGTGACGCCAGGGCACTTTACCGAGGGTGATAAAGTGAGACTCTGTTTCTACAAAACAAACAAACAAAAAAAACTGCTGGGTCCCTTTCTCCCACGTGGCAAACTTGCCACGTGGGAGAAAGGGACCCAGCAGTTTAAGCTGTCACCCTGGAGAGAGTGCTGTGGCATCACAGCTCACAGCCACCTCCAATTCCTGGGCTGAAGCGAGTCTCCTGCCTCTGCCTCCCAACTAGCTGGGACTACAGGCGCCCACCACAACGCCCGGTCATTTTTTGGTTGCAGCCGTCATTGTTGCTTGGCGGGCCCGGGCTGGATTCGAACCCGCCAGCTCAGATGTACGTGGCTGGTGCCTTAGCCTGTTGAGCCACAGGTGCCAAGCCAAAATTTTTAGTTTTTTAAAGGAGGGCAGAAGTGGCTGTGCAGCGGTGCCTCCTCTCGTGAGAGGTGAAGCCAGCCTCTGTGGAGAGCCAGGAGCGAGCCCGGCTACAGTTGAGCGTGGTCAGGACACCTAGCGCCAGGCCGGCCCCACCTGCCCCCCTCGGCCCTCCTCACCCCACATCCTCACATCTCCCACTTCCACCCAGGTCCTTCTGTGGGAACATGGGCATGGCTGCTCCACTGAGCCCCCAGCTGGCGGAGTTCGCAGGAAGCTGGTGGAAGGCCCGGGTCCCCACGGTACATCTCCGCCCTTTCTGGGCTGCCTCGTCCCTCAGCAGGCCCCATTGGGGAGGAAGAGCGCTGAGCTGCTGTCGGGGAAACTGCGGCTCTGAGACCCAGTCCTACTAGGATTCTGCTCTTGTGCTTTGGGCCTCAGTCCCCATGAAGGGTACCCGGCAGCAAAGTACAAATCTCGGGTATACCTAAGCCCACAGATGGCCAGCCGCTTCCGCCCTGCTATTGCTGAGGTCCTGAATTTAACCGCAGGGTGGCCGTGGCCTACCGGTGCTTAACTCCCAAGGTGGGAGGTGGTGTTAGGTGCAACTGGCGGGCAGGTGGAGCCTCCTGCAGCTGCAGTGGACCTGGCGAGGGGCAGCTGAGAAAGGGGTAGTAAGGACGCGATTTTGCGTACAGACATCATCATTGCTTTCTAGAGTTACACTTTTAAAGCATAAGCATAAATAAAAGAATTAACATTGATACATTTACATAGACAGAGAATTAGTACTGCCCGTGTATATAATGTGCACCTTATTTTTCCCTCAAAAATGTGGGCAAAAACTGGACATTATCCATAGCAAAATACCGTAGTTACCTGTTTTGGCTTCTGAAGCCACTCTCTTCCTGGCTTTCTGCTTCTAAGTGTGGCTCCTCTACGGCCCAATCCTGGGACCCTTTACCCTCTTCTCTTCACCATGACTTTCATTACCCTTTATATTCCGATAGCAAACACATTTAGCTCTCCATCCCAGACCCACTTCTCAGGTCCTCATTTTATAATTTCACTGCATCCTTGTATACCAAGCTAGACAATTTATACACTTCTCAATCTTGACATGGCCAAAATAGAATTCTGCTGTGCCACCCCCTACTTCTGGAACAGTTGCTCTTCTTGACCTCTCTGCCTCAGGAAATGGGACCATCTCCCTTTCCTGACACCCCTCAGCATGAACTCCTGTCCTTACCACCAGGAGTATCTTGAAGCTACTGGCTTTTCTGCTTCTCCCTGTCACACAGTTCTGTCCAATCCTTCATCTTCCACCCAGACTTTCTGCTTCCACTCTTGCTCTCTCCACACATTCAACCACATTCTAGCCATGGGCTACTGGTACTTGCTTCCAAGATGGCGGTGGTCTCCTTAAAGCAAAAATTAAATGCATTATTCCTCTGCTTAGCATCCCGTTTTTTGTGATTATACCTAAAATAAAATCCTGTCTTCTAACCATAGCCTACAACATCCTACATAACTGACCCCTACAGACCTCTCTACACCAATCTGGTACCACTCAGCTATTTGCTCATTTCTCTCCAAGCACCCTGGCCTTCTGGCCATTGCTAGAACATTAGAGTCTTTCCCACTTCCAAGCCTTAGTCCTTGCTGTGTCCATGATATGAAAATTATACACCGTCACCCCATAGTTACCCCAGTTGGCTTATTTAGCCATCGGCTTAAAGGTCACCTTCTCAAAAATGCCTACCATAAAGTAGATTCTTTCCATTTTACAGCTATCATACTACCTTTTTATCTTCTAAAATGCTTTCTGTGTTTTTCTTCTAAAATGCTTTCTACAACCTTCAATTATTGTGTTTACGTATTTGTTGTTAGCTTATTGTCTATCTCTACTATTTGAACACAAACTCTGCGACAGGTATGCCCATGCCTTTTTCAAACATCTTTGCAACTCTAGCATTGTCTGAATATAGTAGGCACTCAATAAATGTTGATTGATTGGGGTTTTCTAAGTGAATCCTTGAATGAATACCAGTCCTGATACTTGACTTTTTGTTTTGTTACTACTTATTTAAAATATCTGATGTGGTCTGCGTCTTCTATTTTAGTAGTACTAGGTATAACATGACCCTTCTTTTTTAACCAATATTTGTTTTGGATGAGCAGGTGATATATGTAGTTTTACATTTGTGCTTCTCAAATTTGGTGAGCTTGGGTGGTTTAAGTGGTAACAAACTTTTTCCTATCAATCACACGTTTCTATGGATAACACATTTGACCACTTATCAGTGGATTATGTTTTGTTTTCTAGTTTTACTATCTTATCAGAAAATGAGTTTGGAAACAAGGGATTGACTTGTTATTTTTGGCTGCCTGAGGTTGTAGAAGGACTTTAATGTACTTTGGAAAGCCAAGTAAATGATTTGTAGAGCATACCTCCATTCTAAATTCTATTACTAAGGTTTTTCCATCACTCTTAAACACTTTATTTCCTCTCCTAACACATAGAAAATAATTCTCAACAAAACATTGAACTTTTTTCTTATTTACTTACAGATATTTGCACTTACAATAGTTAATATTTTCATGTACAAATGGAAGCAATGGATTATGATTTATTCATACTATAGATTTGAGCACCTAAGATGCGCAGATCTTGGGAGAAATAGTGGATTAGACTGATAAATACTAAATAGTTCTTGAAGGATTGTGCTACAGGAATGCACAGTCACAATTCAATGTGATAAACATAGTACATGCATATAGAAGTTACCACAGAAGAACAGAGGTGGTAAGTAGAGGAGGGGCGGGTTGACTTCCCATTGTATTCTAGGCATTTTACATTTTTCATATAAAATCTCATTTAATTTTCCTAACTATCCTGGGGATCATAGAAGTTGAGTTCACAGAAATCTTGGACGTTGCTCAAGATCACACAGCTAGTAAATAGTGCAGTAAGTTTCCCAAATCAGATTTGTCTGACTTCAGACTGCACATTCTATACAGCAAATTATTGAATTCTTCCTAAAAGACAAGATGGTGGGAACTGAGAGGAGCCAGGAAAAGACTTAGCAATGATATGACATTTGGAATAAGAAGATACACATAAGAGTCACAGGTCATTTCCCTGGAATTGTCTTTTTTGGGGAAAGAGATCTAAAAATAGGTAGAAAGTGTCAGGAACAATAGCAAAATGGCATGTTCAAAGAATGACTCAGGTGTTTTGGAACAGTTGGAGCTTGAGGAGAAGCTAGAGATTGGCAAGATCTGATGATGTAGAGGTTGGCAAGAAACAAGTCACAAAAAGTCTTTGGTGCTAAGCCATGGAGTTTGACTTTATTACAAAACAAAGAGGAGACATTGAAGGTTTGTGGGGAGACAGGATAACATGACTGGGTGTGCATTTCTGCAAGGGAGCCATATGCTGGCAGTGTGGAGAAGACTAAGGGACCAGAGTAAGAGAGGTAGGAACCAATTTGCAGTGTTGCAAGCAAGAAATGATAATAACTTGAGTCAAATAGAAATAGTTACAAATAGAGTTAATGAAAAGGAATGGATTCCAAACATCTTAAGGATATAAATGTAAGCTTTGGATTTGAAGGTACAGAATGAGGTGAATTTAAATGTTAGAGTGCCCATCTCTCTCTTTTTTGTCTTTTCATTTTTAGGTATCTGATAAATTTTTTTTCCATGCTTTTTCAACCAGTGACCTGAAGTGAAGAATTTTATATGGGAATAGTAATGAAAAATTCAAACTTACTTGTTATTTCAATCTATAATAAGGATTGTAAATCATTGCAGTCAGAATATGGGCAAATTCAATTTTTGATATATCTTTAAGTCAAAAAGAACCATAATACATGTCATTACATGTTCAGAAATTGGTATCTGGTGGGTTACCTTTTCTTCCCTGTTGCCATCAACTTCAATATGTGGGTACTATGATCACAGAATACAAAAAACAGGTCCCACGTGCATAAAAATGCACAAGAAATCATAAGATCTACCCCATATGGACAAACACTATAACATTCCCACTTGTTTCTTTGGATGAAGAACTCTTCCTTTAAAAGACAACTCCTTTACTTCAGGCTGGAGTATGTCATACTCATAAAGCAACTTCCCGGCCTGATCAGGTTTTCTGAATCCACAGACAGCTTGGAGAGCATTCCCAAGGAGCAAAACCAACAAACGAAATTCAAAAAGGAATTACAGATGGTTGAAAAAAATAGAGAGTTCTATAGTATAAGCAAGATGGTGACAAATATTAAGAAGAGTGGCTAAACTGTGGATAAATGTTCACTTATTTCTAAATATATTATTTGGATTTATGCTTTGCTTCCCATTAATCAAGTGTTGTGATAGCTGTGAAAACCACATAAGTCCAAAGGCATTTGGAGAATATAATCTAAGTAGGAGATTTTGAACTTCGATATAGCCATTACTAGTTTGAAGTCACAGCCTTTCACTAGTAAGTCTTCAATCACTTGATGATTACCTACAGATGAATCCTGTAGACGTAGCATTCTTCTCCCATTCCAATACTATTTGGATGAATTTCCAAGCTCAATTTCCTTTAAGATTACCTTTTAATCTAGGGAATTTTAGTCCTCCAAATTATCCTCTGCAATTACATACCACCTATTTTTTTAACTGCATGGTACAGAAACCATCTTCGCAATTCACGAATGCCAATATAGATTGATATTTTCTATGTTTCTTACAGTGTCGGTTTTTCTTCAAAACACTATGAAAAATAGTTGAACATGTAGTGGCAAGAACTAGGAAAAATATATCTTACTTTTCCTCTTTATTTTTCCCTGTCTGACAGAAAGCTGCATTGACTTCAAAATATCTAAGATGTCCCATGAGCAAACGAAGTGGCAATTATGCAAAGTATTTTATTTTCTTCTCACATTTATTCTGATACATGTCTTTCCAAAACCAGAATGAATGTAAGTCTAATTATTTTTTATCATTTTGCACCTTTCTAATGTCAATGACCACACTTGTCATTCTCCCCTCTAGTTCAGTGACATCATTTAACCTTTGGACACCTTGTGCTGAAAAAGTGAGCTCACAAAAAGAGTGAGGTGTGAAACATATATTATATTTCCCACGCTCATAAAAAATCAGATTCACTTCCAGAGACCACTCGGTTTCATTTTTCCTTCCATCTGATATTATCTTACATCTGTGGAAATAAGAGTGAAAGATCGCCCCACTTGGCAATAGAAAATTGGAGAAACCCTTATGAAATAAGAGTATGCATTATAAAAATTGAAAAATTGATCATGGGGCAATTCCAACTGGAATTGGAGTTCTAGGAGGATATGAGAGTATGTGACCATTTTAGAGCTATTGAAAGCATTTTTCTTTATAAAACTTGCTTGGTACCTCATGATGAGAAAAGCATCATCCCCATAGTTCTCTGTAAAGATGTTTGAAATTCTATTTTTAAAATAAATCCTGTATTCTTACCTTTTATGTCTCCTCTTTAAGCTCTTAAAGAAAGAGGAGGCTTAAGTAGATTCAGCCATGCTTCCTTGTGAATTATTAAGATGAAAGATTTCCCCGCCACCCCCTGCAGGTGATTTAGTACAGTTATATACAAAATGAGGACATCAGCAGTCTTCCACGGGCAGTCACACTCACCACCATTCCAACAAACCCACAATTTGTAGGAAATATTTTTAAATATCAGGTGAACAAGAGCTGGAAACGAAATTTCTGTTCAGGTTCTCTGAGGCAGTAGAGTGTATCCTACAGAGCGATTTCCACCAATATCTTCCCCCTGATCTAAAATCAGTGTTCGTGTTTGTGATCAGAACTGCTCTTAGATTTTTGTTTGGTAAGAAAGAAGATCTTTTACACTAAAGCTTCTGTGAAATACAAATTCTAAAACCCCATTAACATTTTCTCCATGCTTGTTAACTTTTTCACCATAACTACCAATCCCAGGCAATGAAAAATAATAATAATTATTGTTATAATGATAAGGCAAAAAATCTTATAAGGAAATTTGTAGAAAATATCCTCGATGGAAAATAGCCTCTATTTACATGATGTTTTAATTATTTCTTTTTTCCCCACCACCCGCAGAGATGTTTGCAAGTAGAATCACATTTGAATTGACTTAAACTGTAATTAAAATTTGTTGTACCCAAACCTCCCAGAACACAAAGCTACTGCTACACAAAAGCTTGGTGGGGTGTGGGGTGGAAGAAGACGGGCAGTTGCTTCTCCTGGAAATAATCTCAGAATGTTTGCTGAGTCAACAAAATTTTGCAATACTGTGTAAAATAATGATTGTTAAAACCAGAAGGGAAAGCATTGGAAAAGCCGTGTGAGTCCCTGCAGGGCACAGAGGAAGGAAAGGCCAAGCTTGATACGCCTTTTCCCTGAGCCCGCTTTCTGGTATCAGCCCTTCCGGACCGGTTCCTCTGCTTTTAGAATGTGGATACTTATTATTTTGTTTCCATATAGATTAGAAAAACATTCCAATGATACTAGCTGCAAACAAGGTTACCAGCTTCAAAACATCTTTTGTCTAATTACAGATAACAATGTCTGGGTTTATACTTTTTTTTAACTTACTTTACTTGAAAGCAATATTAATGTTAAAAGTACTAGGACTCTAATTTAGCATTTCATTAATAGTGAACCAGTATGAAGTATTTCCAACATAGTTACTAGAGATTACACAGGCAAAGCTGTGGGTAAGGAGCTGTGCTCTCAGAGCAGACTTGAAAAACCTCTGGGTTAGATACAATCTGTGGATCTGCTTGTTTTTTTGTTTTTTTGTTTTTTTAGCCATGTTGTATGGAATAGAATTTAAGCCCATTCATTTGTTCACTGAAGCAGATCAGAGTAACTTTCAAAAGAGAATCTTGAAGTGGTATACAGGCATTCATATAGACTTTTTATACACTTCCTCAGCAAAAAAAAATTATCTTACAAACGAAATTACAAAGGCACATAGTTGCGTGTTCAGCTGACAATAAGAACAGTCACTTTCCAGGACCCTGATATCAAATACAACTGAGCACAGAGAGCTACTCAAAGTTTGTCAAGAGCACTCAGAGGGAATAAATACTTAGGAGGATTATTTCAAGAAATTGCTTCCAGATACTATAAACTCTATGTCTGATCAAGCCAGTGGCTCTCTAAGGAATGAACTCTTACAAATAGTTCTTTCAAATAACCCTGAAGATAAGTGGTGCATATACTACATCAGTCTTTTAGTTTTGCCTCAGAAGAGCTAGTGATTTAACAGTCAGGAGTCCAAATTAGACTGCCTGAGTGAGTCCCAGCCTGGTTCTCACCAATTTGGTGACCTGAAGCAGGTTTCTTAAGTTCTAGAGCTCCCTTTCCGGATCGGGACCTTTCAGACTGTTATGGACCCCAGGTTGATTTCCTTCACAATGACAGGGAAAATGCGTCAGTTAAGGTCCTATAGGTTGTAAATACAACTTGATTTTGACTAGCTTAAATAAAAGGTAATAATTTATGGGATTGTCTCAGAGAATGGGAGGGAATGTTGAACCTGAGGAGGAAAAGGAACCAGGCTTTCTTCAGGGACATCAGGAGCAGGAGACCAAATCTCCGGGCACAGGTTGAACGCAGGGATCCCCAGTAGCTAGGGAGCAACTGCCAAGTGAGAGAAAACTGAGCATAATTACACCAGAGATGCCATGCTGAGAATTCAAGATGCATCTGTGGGTCTGATAGATACACCCCCAGTGTAACTGGGCACTCAGCATGTAGAATGGCACCTGCCCAAGACATATCTGTTGAATGAATGAGTAAATGTGTGAGTAAATGGATGAAAAAATGAATGGCTACAGGCATTTACCGCATAGCATGCTATAGGCTGTGATAGGTCGTAAAGGGCAGAATAGATGTAGGAGAGACCTTACTATAAAGACATGCTTCTCTGCTCCCCTTTATAGCTAAACTTTCTAAAGTGTCATCTTTATTTCTCTATCTCTTGTTCACTCTTTAACCAACTTGTACCAAGAAAAGAGCATTTGTTGAGATAACTATTGACTCCTGTGTTTCCAAATTTAAGAGGTAATTTTCTGTTTCTTACACAAATTTTCAGTTGTATATGACGTACTGAACCACTCATTCATCAAAACATCTAGTCTAGTCTATGACACCACAGTCTCAGATTTTCACCTACTTCAGTGGTTCTCAACCTTCCTAATGCTGCAACCCTTTAATACAGTTCCTCATGTTGTGGTGACCCCCAACCATAAAATTATTTTCATTGCTACTTCATAACTGTAATTTTACTACTGTTATGAATCGTAATGTAAATATCTGATATGCAGGATGGCGACTCCTGTGAAACGGACCTTTGACCCCCAAAGGGGTCGTGATCCACAGGTTGAGAACCGCTGTCCTACTTCAAAGGACAATTTGTCTCTGAAGAAACTTTGCTAGTTCTTCCTCTTCTCTCCAACCTTTAAATCTTGGTTTTCCATAAGTACAGTGTTAGACTCTTCTCTTTTCTTCCCTATTGCTTTCCCTCCTCCCCTCCAACCTCTCCCCCTCCCCCCTCCTTCTTCTTCTGTTTGTTTCTCTGTTTCTGTCTCCTTGTCTGTCTGTCTCCTTCTCTCTCCCCTCACTTCCCTTTTCCCCACTGCTCCTTTTCTCCCTCCAGCTCCTTCATAGGTGATTAGGTGATCTCACCTAACCCTTTTATTCAGAATCTTAAATTTGCTAATTATCTAGAACATTCTCTTAAATATTTAAATAGTTAAATTCACTAATTATCTGAAACATTTTCCACTAACATTTCTAATTGCTGGTGTTTTCTCATCCTGCTGATGCTTCAAATCTCAGTTTATATAGCAACCTCCTTACTGGCTGTTACAGCCCTCATGGATCATGGTCACTGTGTGTTCGCTTCTTAGGTTTACTCTCTTTGGTTCCTGACTCTCCCCCTAGCCTGGAAGCTTCTCAAAGCAGGCACCATTCATACCTTCATCACTACATGCTCAGCCTCTGTCTTAGGCCTGACACTTAGGAGGCCTTTCGTCAACATTTGTTTAAAGAGTGATGGATATCTAACCAGAACTCAGGGGCATCCAACAGAGGTGTCTATGGAAAGGTACAAATGTATGAGCCCATAGGAAAATTAAGAATATCTAGTTACCATACTGGGGGTGAGGCAGTAAAAAGAAGACTGCTGCATTTACAGGTGGGGAGACTCAATGTATGCCGAGTTTGGAGGTAGAGTGTTCAGAGAGATGTGGACACACAATGGGGAGGTGGTGGGGTTGTCAGTGTCTCATTATAAACTAGATAATACAATATTGCAGAAACACAGTATTATTGACTACTGTATTAGATTCCTAGGGCTGCTGTAACGTGGCTTTTTGTTTGGTTTAAAACTTTAAAAAAAAAAAAAGACCAAACAAAAAAATCTTCTTCTGTCACCCAGGCTGGAGGGCAGAGACTTGATCATAGCTGACTGCAATCTCTAACTCCTGGGCTAGAGAGATTCTCCCACCTTATCCCCGCATGCCTGGGACTACAGGCACCTGCCACCATGCCCAGCTAATGGTTTAATACCTTTTAAGGGACATGTTCTTGATTATTTATTACTTCTTATAAAAACGTGTTGGCCTAACCTTAATTCCCAGTCAATACTTAATGAGTAAGTGGTGCCTTAGAGCAGTTCAGCTTTTGGGTTCTTCTTCTGTAAAGTACTTCAAAAGATATAACAAACCCTTGAAAATCTGCCGCTTTATAAGATCACATGGCAAGAAGAGAAAATCTTTAAGAAGGCAAAAAATTTTATCCTTCAAATTAGATTATGGATAAGGTAATAGGATACTAATTTAGTTTGGCAGTCTGTTTAATAAAGTAGAAAGCTGCTGTGTGGAAGAATGGTGAATAACTATAAGAATGTGTTTCTACCCTCCCAGTGGAGAGATACGGAGAAACACAGGCGGAGGAAGGAGGAAGGATGAGAGAGGCAGAAAGCAGATGCAAGGTGCTGAAAGCCACATTAAAGGCAAAGGTTTTGTAGTTTTATGACAACAGCTATTAAATGACCTAAAGATTTTCAAATACATTTAAAAAATAATGCTTGTAGGCTGGGCATCATGGCTCACTCCTATAATCCCACCACTCTGGGAGGCTGAGGTGGGTGAATGGCTTGAGTTCAGGAGTTCAAGACCAAGCTGAGCAAGAGTGAGATCCTATCTCTGCTAAAAACAGAAAAACCCAGACATTGTGGCAGGCCCCTATAGTCCCAGCTACTTGGCAAGAGGATGGCTCACAGTGCTCTGTCTCAAAAAAATAAAGTACAACAAAAAATAAAAGTAATTATTGTATTAGTTTCCTAATTAAGGCTGCCACAATGACATGCCATGGGCTAGGTGGCTTAAACAACAGAAATTCATTGCCTCATGGTTCTGGAGGCTAGAAATTCAAAATCAAGGTCTCAACAGGTTGGTTCTTCCTGGAGCCTATGAGGGAAGGCTCTGTCCCAGGCCTCTCCCTTTGCCTTGTGGATGCCTATCTTCTCCCTGGAAGAAGAGACCCTAGATGGGTCTCTTCATATCATTTTTTCCCTGTACATTTTCTCTATGTCCAAATACTGAATTAGGACCTGCCCTAATGACTTCATTTTAACTTGATTACTTCTGTAAAGACCCTATCTCCAAATAAGGTCACATTCTGAATTCTTGGAGCATAAGGTTGCAAAATACATAAGGGAGGCTCTGAGGGGACACGCCAGCCAACAACAGCTACCACATGGAATGGCTTATGGAGAAGAGCTGGGCTCAAGACAAGCACATCCAGTAGGAAGTCAGTAAGTAGAACAGGTAAGAAATGCTCTGAGTGGATCTCAGATCTTGGACAGAGACATTGAAAAGGAAAGTGAATTTGGAAGATGTTTAGGAATGAAAATTAGCAAAAATTGGTTGTCATATAGTTAGATGGGTCAAGGATAGGGTGGAGTGTTTTCTCTGCACTTTCTTCTAGTGTTTTTATAGTTTCATATCTTAAGTTTAAATCTTTTATCCAGTGAGAATCAATTTTTATTAATGGTGAAAGATGGGGGTCCAGTTTCAGTCTTCTACAGGTTGCCATCTATCCAGTTCACCCAGCACCACTTGTTAAATAGGGAGCCTTTGCCCCACTGCATATTTTTGATAGGCTTGTCGAAGATCAAATGGCGATAAGTAATGGGGTTCATCTTCTGGTTCTCTATTCTGTTCCATAAATCTACCACTCTGTTTTTGTGCCAGTACCATGCTGTTTTGATCACTATAGATTTATAGTATAGCCTGAAGTCTGGCAATGTGATACCTCCTGATTTCTTCTTATTTCTGAGTAATGTATTTGCTATTTGAGTTTTTTTCTGATTCCATATAAAATGAAGTACTATTTTTTCAAGTCCTTTGAAGTATGACAATGGTGCTTTAATAGGGATCACGTTAAATCTGTAAATTGCTCTCTCTTCCATGTCCTTTGTTAGGTAAATTCCCAAATATTTCATCTTCTTTGTCACTATTGTAAAAGGAATAGAGTCCTTGATTGTTTTTTCAGCTTGACTATTGTTGGCATATATAAAAACTACTGACTTGTAAGTATTGATTTTGTATGCTGAGATGCTT